>LOEQ01006078.1:18325-28333 GCA_001685075.1 Bramus lutescens
TATCTATCTATCTATCTATCTATCTATCTATCTATCTATCTATCTATCTGTCTTATATAATGTGATTGTTGGAGACCAGCCTCGACAAAAATACCACTCGCCTGGGTAGGGGTCTAGGGACTAGAAATATAAGTAAAGAGTACAAAAATGCATTTAAAAATAATAAAACAGAAACCATAGACTCGTACCAGGAGGGAGTTCCAGTGAATACTGAAAATTTCCCGCATTTAATTTTCCATATCCTTTATTCACCAATACAAAAGAGGAAAGAAGGCAACCAAAGACTTCTTTAACATGATAGAAAG
The DNA here is from genome assembly GCA_001685075.1 of Bramus lutescens. NCBI lineage: Eukaryota > Metazoa > Chordata > Mammalia > Rodentia > Cricetidae > Bramus > Bramus lutescens. The sequence continues at coordinate 18,631 of LOEQ01006078.1, forward strand.
GACAACTCAAACAGTTACTTGCTTTAACACTTTGAGACATCAAGTCATTAGTATTCTGTTGTTTAGGCAGTGAAGCCACTCTAGACCAAATATCCTGAAGAGATCCACTCCCCAAGTAACTTCCTATTACAGAAGAAGGAGCAGAAGTACACTTGCATATCCTGACCATCTGTCAGGATGGAATGGATCTACTTATGTGAGCCATATTAATGTCAAAAGAACCAAGTAACCAGAATGTGTAGCCACACTTCTCAACAATTTTGAGCAACCTCAAAACTCTCTGACCATCAGACAAGGAGCAAATAGGCTCACATTTATGGGCCTCCACAATTCCTCCCTTTTTATTAATTTTAATAAAGCCTGTGCTTCTGCAACAGGACAGATGATTGCATCTGCCTTAGGTGAACCTTTTCCCATTTCCAAGACTTACCTGTCTTCGGTACATGCATTCCAACTATGCATGTCCATGTCTTAGGCGCCGATGGGGGAGGGGGATAAGGATCAAACCCATCTTCAACTGCCAACCTCTGTAATCAAAGGGTTAAGGGAAAAAGTCAAATTTTTCTTAACATTTTATGGTAAACTAAAGCAGTTACAAACATTAACAGGTCAATACCATAATTCTAGAGTGGAAATTAGCAATAAACACACAATTTGTCAAATCACAACTCTCTTAAATCCATTCCAATCAAAAAACAAGAAACGTTTCTCTGATGGGTGAGAATCCAACTCCATTGCTGCTTTTAAGTATTGTCCCAGTCTCTGAGCAGCAGGACAAACCCTTAGACTACCTTCCTTATATGTGAAGTGGGGCTTCAGTCACTCCTAATGAGTCTCTTTTCTCCTGAGGGGAAAATTGAGTTCTCACTTCTCAGGGCCTATATTTCAAACAGCAGTTGAATACCACACTGGCAAAATGAGTTCTGTGTCCCAAAGAATCTAACAGTCAAATGTTCAGTCACATTTCTGGTCTGGTTCCAAGGTAAACAAGTAAGCAGGACTCACTACGTCTAGAAGTCTGTGTAGTAAGTCCATCAATAGGCTGGGAATCTCCATGATCTTCTTTTCCCTCCTCAGACTACAGCAAGTTGTTATAAGTCTGGAACATTGGTTCAGGGACCCCTTTCCTCAGCCTGAAGCATGGTGGTATGAGGAAATCAGGATCACAGGTTCAGCAACCTCTTTCCACTTCTCCTATGGAGTCATCAGTGGCTGCAATGCTATCAGGTGTAGCTGGAAGGTTGTTAGTTCATTCCTGGCTGCCCAAACTCCTGAAATAATCACACAGAAATCTTTATTAATTGTGATACTGTTTGGCCAATAGCTTAAGTGTTTTTCTGGATAATCCTTACATCCTAAACTAACACATCTCCATTAATCTGTGTATTGCCACATGGTTATGGCTTATTGGATTCCATCCCTGGCATCTGTCTCCAGCAGGGCTACATGGCATCTCTTTAATTCTGCCTTATTTCTCCCAGCATTCAGTTTAGTTTTCCTGCCTAGCTCTATTCTGTTAAGTCACTGGCCAAAACAGCTTTACTCATTAATCAATAAAAGCAACACATATACAGAATAACTCCCCACACTGTTTCCCCTTTTCTGTTTAAATAAAAGGGAAGGTTTTTAACTTTAACATAGTAAAATTACAAATGACAAAACAGGTATCAAGTAAGAATTAGAGCTACAATATTTATATCTACTTTATCTTTTATCATAACTAAGGAAAACTATAACTATAACTATCTATTCTTCAACCCCATCAAAGACTCCAGAAGGATATAATATCAACTAAGTGAACAGGAAGTGCATTGTAAGCAACTTCCAAAACTCTAGAATTGACAGAGACATCTTGTTGCCTGGACAGTCACCCAAAGTTCTTCTGTATCATTGTGGGCATCCATCTGACTGGTCCAGAGTATCTGGCAGACTTTTACATGAAGTAGGAAATTTTAAAGGCAGTCCACCTATATTGGGAGTTTGTCAGTCACTTTCTTCTGTGTCTTGCAGAATGTCTGGAAGACTATTTAATGAAGCAGGAACCCCGGAGGGCTGTTTCAACTTCTTTAGGCAACTTCAGCAGTCATTTTTCTGTGGTCCTGCAAGTCAAGTCAAGCAATTCAGGCAAGAGCAGTTTCTTACTCAAATGGCTAGCAAACTCCATGAGGAGACTCTTCCATTCCCATCATCCTTTTGAAGTAGATTGGTGCTGCCAGGAGCAGACTTGTCTCATTGTCATAAGCTCTTAAAACATCTTAAATGACATATTCTAAAGGTCTCTGAAAGATTTGAGGAATACCTATCTAACTGAAATATATCTCTATATATCTAGAAAACCTAACATGACTACAAATTTGACTACTATATATGATTATCTATTAATCTATATTTTTAAAATATACATTGCACTTTAAATGTGCTGCACAAACACAATACCTTAATCAAGTCCACAAATATATATAACAAAATTGGTCTTAAATTTGTATCAATAAACCAAGATCCATACCAATGCAAATATCTATAGCATATCCCCCTTTAAAATGTAAACAAACATTTATAAACAATATTTGGGAATTTGTACGTAGTTATCTCCAAACTGCTTTCCACTTTTTGTTGGCGAAGTAATTTTTGGGAGTGTTCATGGCAACCTTTCGGGGTGGGGATTTTCATCCATCAAACTAATTTAGTCTGGAACAAATCCATAGGTTTTCATCCTCTGTAGAAACAAATGTAGAATATCTTTTCCAAAGCAACATACCCTTAGACCCAAAATTTGAAGTCAAGATACTGTTAAAGTATATATGTTGGTTTAGCTTAGCAGCCAATACAATGAAATGTCTCTCTGTACTTAGTTGTTACATAATCCAGAGTCTCTGTATATATTCCATTTCTATGTGGCTTATTTTTCTTACTCTAGTACTTTTTCTACAAGTTTCCTCTGTCTCTTTAAAGACTTTGTTTTTTTTTTAAAAAAACAAGTGTACTTCTTTTTATAACTTTCTATACTCTTTTTCTTCTCTCTCCCAAGCCTATGTACATTTTTAAAACACACTGTGACCCATTTAGAGGTCTTTTTCATCGGAATTTGTCTTTATTGTGTATCTGTAATCCTTTTTTGACCAGAACCTCTTTTTAAAATGCTAAGTGGCATGGCTAGGACTACGGCTGCTTTGCCATTTGGCTCTGCTCAGTCCAACACAGCCTGGCTGAGGTCCGTTCACTGCTCCTGAGACTGCCAGGTGGGATCCATGCTCACCACCTCAACTCTAGTCACCAGTCATCTCATGCTGCCACAAAGCAACTTGTAGCATGCTTCCCACAAACCCCACTCAAGTGCTCAGCCTCCTGAAAGAGCCAGAGTTCGTGATGGGAGCATGGACCAGGAAGCCACCATTTCAAAACCATGCAGGTTTTCCTTTCTTCTACCACTGAATCAGGAAGACCTCTCTTAAAGGAATCATGCCTCTGTTTGCTTCTAGCAAACAGAGCCCAACCAAAAAAAAAATGCTGCTACCAAAAGTCATGCTTAACTCTGTTCTTTTGTGTCTAAGATTTCTTTCCAAATTTTCTCAGGTTTTACATCAATTTAGTCAGTTCCTTGTTGGCGCACCAATTTGTTGAGGGAGACTGCTAGTTCATTTCCTGACCACCCTAACTCAAAATAATCAAACAGAAATCATATTATTTGTAATACTGTTTGGCTGGTTATAAAAGACAGTGTCTGCTCTACACTCTATGGTTTGCATCCCAGGAACCAGGCTGGAGATTTAAAAACACATGCACACCAACAGACAGTGACATGGGTCATCCTTTACACAACTTTATTGTGCTCAGGGGCAGCTTATATAGAGATCCTTTACTGATAGCCACACCCCAGCTCTTGGGATTTTCAGTTGTAAAACCCACTAGAATTCACTCCCCTGCCATCAAGGTCTTATGCTCAGAGCAGCTGCAGGCACAGGTAAACAAGTTGTTTTGCTCCGTTCACTCCAGCAGGCAAAGGGTCTGAGGCAGGTAGAGAAAGCCAAGGGGCCAGGGGTCTGCAGCCCCCAACAGCCAATAGCTTAAGCATACTTCTAGCTAACTCTTATATCTTAAATTAATTCATTTGTATTAAATTATGTATTACCACTTGGCTGTGGCTTAACAACAAGATTCCGAAGGACTTCCCACACCATCAGTGTCCCCCTCAATTGTGCCCCAACATTTTGGCTAGACTGGTTGACCAGCAAGCTCCTATGATTGGCCTGGCAGGGAGCCTCTCAGTCCTGGGGTTCTAAGCGTGTGCCACAACATCTGGCTTTTCATGTGGGTGCTAGGGATTCAAATTCAGGTGCTCATTATAGGAAAGGAGAAATGTGCATGTATTTGTACAAAGAGGTTTTGTGCATGTTTTTATACCCTTTTCCCTTCAGTGTATTATTATTTAGTATCAAAGGTTCTCTTTTACTTACTTGTTTATTGATTGATTCATTGATTTGGTTTTTTGAAGCAGGTTTTCTCTGTGTAGTTCTGGCTGTCCTAGAACTAGCTCTGTAGGCCAGGTTGGCCTCAAACCCAGAGATCCACCTGCCTCTGCCTCCCAAGTGCTGGGATTAAAGGTGTGTGCCACCAAGCCCAGCTCTCTTTTATTTATTTTTTAGTGTGAGGTTGTTTTTCATTTAATTATTAATATGTGTGTGTGTTCATGCATACACATGACATAAAACTTATGTGAAGTTTTCCTCTGACCTCCATATGTGCACCAAGATACATGTACATGTAGGCACAGGTGAGCTTACAGTCACAAACATATGCACACCTACACAAATAAATAAAAATAATATAAAATTTATATTGTACCCACACTGTATTATTTTAAATGTAGGAAATTGGTCAAACTTAAATATTTACCTGTGGGAGAAAGAATTTATTATGGTAATTTGTTATATAGCCATAAGTGAAATATTTATGAAAAATTTATGAGAGTCCTTGAATAACATGATGGACTCCATGCCACATTTCCATCACAGGAGTGGTCTGAAGAGGCCATGTTTTGTTTTGTTTTGTTTTCCCTGAAAGTTTGAATTGTGGTTGGAAGTAAAAAATTCTTTTGTTTGACTTTATTTTTATGCATATGATTCATTTGCCTGCATGTATGTCTGTATGCCGTGTGCATGCCTGGTGCCCTCAGCAGCTAGAAAAGGACATCAAGTTCCTTGGAATTGGAGTTATAGACAGTTGAGCTATCACATGGGTGGCGGGAAGAGGACAGCAAGTACTCTTAACTACCTAAGCCATCTCTCTAGCCCCTTGGAAGCAAAAATGTTTTGAATGTTTTTAATTGTCTCAGTTAAATAAATTTCTACATATTTATGGGTACCATGCTACATTTTTAATACCTCTCTGATTTGTGTAATATTTAAATATAATTATAGAGACAAATTTTTACTGTACTTCACAAAATTGTCACAACAGTGCAAGATGGCGGGGGAGATGGTTGAGTGCTTAAGAGCACTTGCTGCTATCCACAGAGGACCTGGCCTTGGTTGCCAGCTACCACATGGTGCCTCTACACCATCTGTAAGTCTAGTTCCAGATGTGCGTGTAGGCACATCTAACTAAGACAGAAGTTGGCATCAGGCACTGAGGTATTGCTGTGATAGGCCTGACCACACTTTTGTTTGGAGGGATTTGAATTTGGGGACTTTGGATTATTCAAGCAGTGGAATGCTTTAAGTTCTGTTTAATGGGCCATACTAGTAGGAACAGAGAAGACAGTGGTGCTGAAGGTGGTTTGAACAGTGGGGCCCTGGCTCAAGAGATTTTAGAGAAGAATATTAGTATGTGGTTTAGAGATTGGTCTTTTGATATTTTGGTGAAGAGTAGCTGCATTTTTATCTCGTTCAAAAATTGTGTCTGAGGCTAAGGAGAAGAGTTTTTAATTAATTTCATTGGCAAAGGAAATTTCCAAACAGCCAAATATAGACTCTTTCATATGGTTATTAGTGTTCACTCTTATGAAGATCTATAATGAAAAGGAGCAAGCTGAGAAAGGAAAAATACAAAATGTACAATTTTGGGGAAAAGGGGGGCACCAGGAAGCAGAATGGAACTAAGTCCTACGTTCAAGGAGATAAAATGATTAAAGCTTGATGTTAAATGGAATAAAGGGAGTGGTGACCTCAGATCAAGGCCCCATCCAGATAAGTTTCCAACTTGTGAAAAGGAATTAAGGGAAAGCTCAAAGTCAGGTGGTTGTGCACACCTGTAACCCCAGCACTGAAAAAGCAGAGGCTGGTGAATCTAAATTCAAGGCCAGCTTGATCTACGGAGCAAGTTCTAGCACAGCCAAGTTTCGGTAGTGAAGGAAAATATCGAAAACAGAAAGCTAATGAAGATGTAGTTGAACAAGGGGGCTATGTTCTAGCCCCAGCCAGCAGCAGAACATGGTTTTGGCCACATGTGTCTGGCTTTAGAGTCAAGGATAGAAGAAAGGGGTTATGGAATCTCCCTCTGTGTCTAAGGAAAGCTACCGAAGCCAGGAATGTGTCAGGGGTGTCCTTGAATAGAGACCTAAGAGGACATTGTATGAAGCTGTGAAGGTGAAGCGAGGAATACCTTGGGAACCCCAAGATGTTGGAGATGCCTGAGTCATGGGATCCTGTCGAGTAAAGCTGCTAACAGGGAGTGAAAACAGCCCAAGAGAAAGAAGAGTGTTGCAATCAACAAAGCTGAAAGGATTTGGAGATCTGAAAAAGATGTTGACATCAGACATTGAGATGCAAAGGTTGGAGTTTGCCCAGCTTGCTTTTGGTCTTGCTTTGGACCAGAATTTCCTCACTAGGCTCCAGTATTTTCTCACTAGGCTCCATTTCTGAACAGTAACACACATCCTGTAAAATAATGCTATTATATGTTGGAAGTATTTGATCTGCTTTTTGATTTTGATATTACAGGAGATTACAGTTAAGGGATTGCATGAATCTCAGAAGAGACTTTGAACTTTGGATTTTTAAACAAGTTTGAGATTATTATAGACTATGGGGAGTTTTAAAGTTGTACTGAATGTGCTTCTGAATTATGGCTACAAGTCCATGGGGGCCAGGGAGTGGAGTGTGGTGGTTTCAATAGGAACGGCCACCATACACTCATGTGTTTGAATGCTTAGCCCATAGGGAGCATCACTATTAGGTGTAGCCTTGGTAGAGGAAATGTGCCACTGTGCAGACAGGCTTTGAGTTCTTATACACCCAAGCTATGCTCAGGGTGGCACACAGACTCTTTCTGCTGCGTGTGGATTAAGATGTAGAACTCTCAGCTCCTTCTCCAACATCATGTTTGCCTGCATGCCACCATGCTTCCTGCCACAATGATAATGCATTGAACCTCTAAAACTGTAAGCAAGACACCCCAATTAAATGTTTTCCTTTATAAGATTTGCTGTGGTCATGATGCCTCTTCACGGCAATAGAAACCTAATTAAGATACCTCCCTTTCCCCTTTTTGAGACAAGATCCTCTGTAGACCTGGCTGGCCTGGAACTTTCTATGGAGATCATGCTGGCCCCTAACTCACAGAGACCCATCTGCCTCTGTCTCCCCAGTTATGAGATTAAAGGCTTCCTCCACTATACCTGCCTACCTTAGATAGGAAACCAGTAACAGATCAAAGTAATATTTCACCAAAGTGCAACTTGGCGAACTAATGAGGTGATTGGGATTACTTCCAGGAGCATGGGTTACTTACGGGAGCAGGAATGACCCATGGGCGGCTGAATCACTGAAACACCTATTCAGTACAAGAGCACTTACGACAGCTGGAACGTTGGAGCTCTGAGCAAGCATAGCAGGCAGCTTGTCCAGAATCTCCTCCCCGAGTCGTTGCTGGCTGAGTCTACAGCCTTGGAGAAGGACCTTGAGAATCTTACAAGTTCCTGCTTTCTCAGACAGACGTGTGTTTACCCCGAGTCAATACCGCAGGATGGACTGCTTCAGCTCAGAGGAAATGGATACATACATAATCCGTTTGGCTCAAACAAAGCCCCCCGTGAGCTATTATATGACCTCACTCTTTTTCTGAACATGTGTGCGGTTCCCCCAACCTCGTGGTCTTCTAGAGTTCCAGGACTTCATTAAAGCTTTTAAAGCCCCTCACTGGCTCGTTCACTCTCCATTTTTTGACAGCCTATAATTAACCCCATACTTTTACTTTGTTACTGCGCCTGCGTGTGTTTGAGAAACGACCTCAGGGTATGTGCTCATAAAGTCAGCGGAAATGAAGACGGGGGCAGAGTGGTGTTTCTGGGTGAGGGAGCTGCAGGGTCGGGATGTGGAAGCGCACCCTGGTTTTGCCTCGGTGGTTCCTAAGCACCTGCTTTGCATACCACTGCGATGAAATGCTGTGAGTCTCTCTGGAGCCTGGAAAGCGGGGCAAGGCAGAGTGGGTGTGGCACGGGTGGGGTGGGTGTGGCAGGGGTGGAGGAACTGTGTCACGAGGGGGTAGGCTTTGAGGTCTCAGTTTTCTTCCCGCTGCCTGTGGATCCAGATGTAAAGTTAAAAATCTCGCAAAGCTCATGTTTCCTGCTGAAATAAAATCAGGTTTTGAACAAAAGCAAGTATTTTTCAGATTGCTGTAAAATGTTACTTTCCAGGGTTCTGAAAAGTCCTGGTTTGGGCATCCCCCCCCCCTTCCTTGTTGCCTGTGTGGAGCCAGCTTTTGGACATCCATATTCCTGTTCTCATGAAAAGACTTTTTTTGTTTTTAAAGATTTATTTTTATTTTTCAATTGCGGTATGAGTGTGGGTACCCACACAGTCCAGGATCCCCTGGATCTGGAGTTACAGGATGTGAGCTACCTGATGTGGGTGCTGGGAACTGAGCTTAGGTCTTCTGCTATCCATGCCCTTAAACACAGAGTCCTCTCTCCAGCTCCTGGAAAAGCTTTGGATTAATATGTTTATTATATTCCCATTCTTCCCTGCTATTTATTTATTGAAGTTAATGAACTTCATACAATGGCTATGATATAGCTGGGTTTGTGGAAGCGGGGAGGATGCTGCCATAGTGAGCAGGACAGGACCAGGGATATGGCTGGATCAGTTGAATGCTTGCTTATTAGCACTGAATCCCCAGCAGTGCACAAACCGGCTGTGGTGGCACATATCTGTAACCCCAGCACTCAGAAGATGGGGACAGGCCTGGTGGTGGAGGCACACGTCTTTAACCCCAGCACTCAGGAGGCAGAGACAGGCAGATCTGTAAATTCAAGGCCAGAGCGAGTCCAAGAACAGGCTCCAAAAAGCTACAGAGAAACCCTGCCTCGAAAAACAAACGAAAAGGCAGAGCCAGAAGGTTCAGGAGTTCAAGGTCACCCTTGCCTCCACTGTGACTTAAGGAACAGCTGCAGACAAACGATTTGAGGACTTAAGCATTTAAACTACACAGGCAACCATGGTCCCTAGCATTCTAAGTTTGGAGCTGCTGACATCTTGCAGGTCTATGGGCACTGCCTACCTACTTGCTTCTGTCTGCTGTGCTCTGGGCGCTGTGGGCTACTGATGGCCACTTTTCACAGCTATAGGAATGCCACCCGAGATGTCCTGAGCCAGAGCTAGGAGGCCTGAGCCAACTTAGCACAGGGGCTGTGTTCCTGACACCCTAGAAACTTCCAGCCTGGACAGGCTTCCCCTATTTCCATTAAAGAGCAAGCTTGGTTCAAAAA
>LOEQ01006078.1:79906-101788 GCA_001685075.1 Bramus lutescens
AAGGAAGAAAGGAAAAGAAAGACAAACCAAATAAAGCGTGGCTAGGAACTCATCTAGGAGAAGGCTTAGCCAGAGAGCGTTAGTCTGCTGACTGCCAAGGATCCGCCGGGGGCATCGCTCTAGGAAGCTCTTGCCCCTCACCTGACGCCGATTCCCACCTTAGAGACATTCTGTCACACAGGTGCCGCCGGCGTAGGCGTGGCAAAGGGCGTGGGCCAGAGCAGGCCTGTCAGTCACAGTACAGGATGAGCTGTGTTCTCTGTTGTCATGTACAGTCAGGTGCTTTCTAGCATAGAATTAATATATATGTAAAGAATGATATAAACTGCCTCAAGGTGTCCATCTTTCAGCTGCAAGAAAAGCCAGGGCCCATCTCACTTCTTGATCTCTCTCTGGCGACTTGGCTCGTCTCAGGCATCAGGTTTGATGCATCTCACCTGTCACCTGTCCTTTGCTTCTCACAGAGGCCAGTGCTGCTGAAGAGGCAGATGTGCATGTCGCTGTGGTGGTGAGACCCGGCAACGCGGGACTAACAGACGATGAGAAAACATACTACAACCTCATCACGTCCTTCAGTGAGCTCTACCTGCCGTCAACATAGAGCAGGTTCTGAGGAAGACTAAACTGTCCCCCTAATGTCTAGCTTTATTCTAATTGTAAAAGTAACTTACTTGTGTGTATACACAGACATATGCAAGTGTATATACATGTCTGTGTGCTCAGATTAATTTCCATGGCACATATGTGAGCAAAGTAGTCAGTTCTGTGAGAAACAAATTCATTAAGGATGCTTTATGTGTGGACCCTAACTATAAATCTTATCAAGGCCAGAGTGCATTTGATAGAAGAAACTGCAAAAATGCAAATCAAATGTGTGATATTTATCAAATTGTTTATTGAAATGGAAAGGTAGTTTTGAGAAATTATTATCCAGAGACCTTGTTATTTTAAAAATCTGGAAGTGCTTCACAGGCATCCATAAGAGGAACCCACCGACCCTGCCTTGTGAACTCGAACCGCACTGCTGAGCTCAGACTCGCTTCCCGTGTGCACGAGACAGAGCCATTGGCTTCTGCTCAGACTCGCTTCCCGTGTGCACGAGACAGAGCCATTGGCTTCTGCTCAGACTCGCTTCCTGTGTGTATGAGACAGAGCCATTGGTTTCTGCTCAGAGAAGGGGAATTGGTTTTGATCAGTCAGATATCAGATGGTGCTAGTCAGCGTGTCCGCCTCTGGAGCAGTGTTCGTGGAGCAGCTGAGGTGGTGGTGGTTCCGCTACACCTGCCAGTGTTCGCACCATTTTACAGTTGCCTTCTTATGTCTTAGCATAGCTTGAGAATATATGTTAATGACTATTTTTAAAAATGTTTTATTGAAACCAGTGTAACACCATGAAGAACTCTAATGTGTAATATTTCCTCTGAAATAGATGTGCAGATGAACATTCTATGACAGCATTGTTTATCCCAGTGCTCTTCTGACAGGGTTTCATGTCTGTGTCCTAGAATTAATTAATAAAGGCATTTTCCTCTTTCAGTTTCATATAGATTGTGGAGTGTACGTCATACTGCCAGAAGCAAAAAGGAAAGTAAGCCTGGAACAACAGAACAGCTGGACTTTTGTTTTTTTTTTAAGATTTATTTATTATGTACACAACATTCTGCCTCCATGTATACCCACATGCCAGAGGAGGGTGCCAGATCTCATTATAGATGGTTGTGAGCCACTATGTGGTTGCTGGGAATTGAACTCAGGACCTCTGGAAGAGCAGCCGGTGCTCTTAACCACTGAGCCATCTCTCCAGCCCGATTTTTAGTTTTTGCACTCAGTGTGTGATACGTGTGTGTCTTTTAACAGGCTATAAATGAAAATTGTTACCTAGCTTCAACTTGTATTTAAATGTTGTTAATATTTAATTCTGGCAGTAAGCATTCTTGTATGAGTGAATGTTGTAGCAGGCCGCTTGTTCGTCCCGGCTGCCTGGCTAGCTTAAACCCGAAATAATCACACAGGAACTGTATTAATTAAAACACTGCTTGGCCCATTAGCGCTAGCTTCTCATTGGCTAACTCTTAACATCTTAATTTAACCCATCTCCATTAATCTGTGTATCACCACGTGGCAGTGGCTTACCGGCAAAGTTTTGGCATGTCTGACTCTGGGGGCAGATCCATGATGTCTCCCCCTCTGCCTTCCTTCTCCCAGCATTCCTTTTAGTTTTCTCCACCTAGCTCTGTTCCCCTGCAGCTCTGCTATAGGCCTAAAGCAGTTCCTTTATTAACCAATGAAAGCAACACANCCATCTCCATTAATCTGTGTATCACCACGTGGCAGTGGCTTACCGGCAAAGTTTTGGCATGTCTGACTCTGGGGGCAGATCCATGATGTCTCCCCCTCTGCCTTCCTTCTCCCAGCATTCCTTTTAGTTTTCTCCACCTAGCTCTGTTCCCCTGCAGCTCTGCTATAGGCCTAAAGCAGTTCCTTTATTAACCAATGAAAGCAACACATAGATAGAAGGACCTCCTACACCAAGTGAAGTTTCTTGGAACTTTGATAACCGTTTTTTTTTCTTTTTAATTTTTTTGTGTGAATGTGTGTGTGATGTGCATGTGTGTGTGGTGTGAATGTGTGTGTGATGTGAGTGTGATGTGAATGTGTGTGTGGTGTGAATGAGTGTGTGAATGTGAGTGGTGTGAATGTGTGTGGTGTGAATGTGTGAGTGTGGTGTGAATGTGAGTGTGGTGTGAATGTGAGTGGTGTGAATGTGTGAGTGTGGTGTGAAAGCATGTATGAGTTTGTATGTGGTGTGAAGTGAGTGTGTGAGGCAGGACAGTGTGATAGTTGGTTCTCTCTTCTCATCTGGGGTCCTGGGTATTGAATTTAGGTCATGAGTCTTGGTGGCAGAAACCTTTACCCACCAAGCCATCTCATTTTTTGTTTTTTGAGACAGGATTTTTCTGTGTTGCTTTGGCTGTCCTGGACCTCCCTTTGTAGACCAGGTTGGCTGGACTCAGATCCATGTGCCTCTTCCTCATGATTGCTGGGATTAAAGGCATGGCATGCACCACCACCATCACCCAGCAGTATCTCATTTTTTTAAAGCTATGTAAGAATATACTTGAGGGAAACAGTTATTTTTCTAGTTAATCAAGAAAATCCTGGAATAATTTTGGAGACACATCGAATAAGGGGGAAAGTCTTGCAAATACGAGGGGGAAGGGAATAGAAAAAAATGTTACGTTGATTCAGATTTTATATCAGACTAGAAAATAGAATCAAATTCATGTAAGCCATAGAAATGGGACTAATTTGTAAATGATGATAAAACCATAAACTAACGAAAGGGTCAGCTGTGCATATTTGTAGACAAGGTCATGGGCAGAAGGCATAACAGGTTATTCTTGAATAGCAGTATCTTAGGGTTTCTGCTGGGAAGAGACACCATGACCACAGCAACTCTTATAAAAGAAGAATATTTAGTTGGGGTGGCTTATAATTCAGAGGTTCAGTCCATTATTACCATGGTAGGAAATAGTGGTGTGCAGGCAGGCATGATGCTGGAGAGGCAGCTGAGAATTTTACATAGTACCACTCCCTTTGGGGGCCCTTTTCTTTCAAACTACAACATTCCGTTCCCCGGCCCCCAAAGACATGTAGCCACATCATAATGCAAAAATGATTCAGTCTAACTTCCAAAGTCCCCGTAGTCTATAACAGTCCCAAACTTATTTAAAAGTCTAAAGTTCAAAATCTCTTCTGAGATTCATGCAATCTCTTATCTGTAATCCCCTATAAAATCAAAATAAAGAAGCAGATCACATACTTCCAACATACAATGGCACAGGATGTACATTAGCATTCCAGAAGGGAAGGGAGCATAGTGAGGAAATACTGGACCTAATAAGACTGAAAACCAGCTGGGCAAACTTTAAACTCTGCATCTCCATGTCTGATGTCAAAATGCTCTTCAGATCTCCAGCTCCTTTCAACTTTGTGGGGTGCAACACTTCTTTCATTCCTTGTTAGCAGCTCTCCTTGGCAGGATCCCATGGCTCTGCCGTCTCCAACATCTTGGGGTCTCTAAGGCAACCCAGGTTTCACCTTCACAGCTTCACACAATGACCATCTCGGCCTCCATTCAGGGATACCCCTGACATGTGCGTGGCCTCAATGACTTTATTTAGTTGCAGAGAAGGTTCCAGAACCCCTTTCTTCTATCCTTGATTCTAAAGCCGAACAGTGTGGCCAAAGTTGCCAAGTTCTGCTGCTTGCTGGGACTGGAACGTGTCCCCCTTGTTCAGTGACATCTCCACCAGCTTTCTGTTTTTATAGTTTCCTTTGCTGTCTAAGCTTGGCCTTTCTGGAACTTGCTCTGTAGACCAGGCTGGCTTCAAACTCAGAGATTTGCCAGCATCTACCTCCTGAGTGCAGTTAAAGGCTTGCAACACTGCACCTGTCCCTAAACTTTTCTTTAATTCCTTTTCCAGAGTTGGAAACTCAGTTCCCCTGGAGGCACCATTAACTCTCTTCCACTTCTTAATCTCCTTGAACACAGTTCTTAACTCCATTCCGCTTCCTGCTGCTCTTTTTCTCCTCAAACTGTTCTAACGTCTTGTATTTTTTTCTTGCTCAGCTTGCTCCTTTTCTTTATAAATCTTCATTAGAATTACCACTAGTAACCACACAGCAGAGTCTATACTAGGCTGGGCTGTTTTGAAATTTCTTCAGTCAACAGAATTAATCCAAATTTCTTCATTTTAGCCTCAGGCAGAGCCTTCAGACAAGGTCAAAAAGCAGTCACTTCCTTCACCAAATTATCACAAGAATGATCTCCAGACCACATATTAATATTATTCTCTGAAACCTCTTGAGCAGCACCTCTCACAGTTCAAACCACTTCTACTAGTATGTCCCATTAAACAATGCAAAAACCATTCCACTGCTTTCCTAACCCAAAGTACCAAAGTCCAAATTCCTCCAAACAAAAGTCTTTGGTACCAGCTTCCTTTTTAGGGTTTCTATTACTGTAAGGAGACACCATGACCTTGGCAACTCATATAAAGGAAATCATTTAATTGGGTGGCTTAACAGTTCAGAGGTTCAGTCCATTATCATCATTGTGGGGCATGGCAGACATGGTGCTGGAGAAGGAGCTGAGCATTCTACATGTTGCTCAGGCAACAGGATGTGAACTGTCTCACTGGGTGTAGCTTGAGATTCTATGAGACCTCATAGCCCGCCTCCACAGTGATTCTTCCTCCAATAAGGCCACACTTCCTAATAGTGCCACTCCCATTGGTGGTCGTTTTCTTTCAAACCACCACAAGCAGTAATTAGAAAAGTAAGGAATTGAGAGAAAGAGCCCCGTGTAGTGGTATATCCATATAATCCCAAACTTCACCAACTCTCAAAGAGAACCTTTAATCCCAGCCTAAGTTGGAGGATCTCTGAGTTCCAGGCTAACCTGGTCTATATACCAATGAGTTCCAGGACATTCAAGACTGCATAGAGTTTCAAACAAATGAACAAACAAAAAACCCCCAAGCAACCAAACAAGAAGCCCCCATCTTTAAGGTGCTAGAGGTGGCCCAGTGGTTAAGATACTGGATGCACCTGCAAAGGATCAGCACCTACATGGTAGCTCACAACCATATAACTTCAGTCCCGGGGGTCTGGTGCCTCTTCATGTACCAGATGCACATGTAGTCCATACATGCAGGCAGGATACTCATACATGTAAAATAAAAGTTTCCTCCCTGGTACAAGGGACTCTTGAAACAGTGGGTTTTTATGCCTGTCTAGACAGATGTACTTTGTTCTGTGTTTTAGGGAGAGAAGTCTCAAAAGCTGATTATCTAAATCAGAAAATCTGGAGTGGAAAGGTTTGCTATTTATGTTGGCCTTGTTTGCTAAATTTGACTCATGTTTAGGGAAGGCTGACAGCCTTGGCCTTAATGCTAATATGGGTGCAGAACAGGCTCTTCCCAGCAGGTGGTGCTGTTCCCTCACAGACCTTGTCAAATGGATGGCTTCTCATCATCAGATGGAGCAGGGAGGGAGCGAGGCTATGAATGAAAAGAACAGTTCATTTCTCTTTAAAAGCCAATAGCATAGTTTACAAGAACAGAGTAGTTGGGCAAACTTTTGGCAGTAATGCCAACTATAACCCGTCCACTAATTCCTCTTCCCCCTCTTGTATCTAATACATTTAAAAAAGAACAACTTAATTTTTGAGTAGACAGGTTCTAGCAGCGCTGTTTAAAAGGGCTTGCTTTCATATGTCTCTCATTGCTATCAGAGAAAAATATTAAATATAATATGTCCCATAACAATTTGCTATAGTACCACTTGGGCCTTTGTGTCAAAATTATACTATCTTAAGTAATATTCAACAATTATTTGCAGAGCCTAACCTGGTGGTTTTCATCTATAATCCCTGAAGGTAGAGGTCTGGTGTGGGAGGTCCTTTTGTATATGTGTCACTTTTATTGGTTAATGAATAAAGAAGCTGCTTTGGGCGTATGGCAGGGCAGAATAGAGCTTGGCGGGAAAACTAAATGAATGCTGGAAGAAAGAAGGCTGAGTAAGAGAGACACCATGTAGCTGCCGAAGGAGAAAGACGCCCTCTGGAACCTTGCCAGTAGGCCACAGCCTCATGGTAATACACAGAATAATAGAAATGGGTTAAGATGTAAGAGCTAGCTAGAAATACACTTTAGCTATTAGCCTAACAATATTGTAATTAACATGGTTTGTGTATGTGTGATTATTTTGGGTCTGGGCGGCCAGGAAACGAACAAGCAGCCTCTCAACAGAAACCAGCTTGGTTTGTATAGGGAGTTCCAGGCTAGTAGCCAGGGCTACATGGATCCTGTGTCAAAACAACAAAACCTACAGTTCTTGCTAATCAAATAATGAGTAAAATAAGTCAGCACTTCACTGCTTCCAGCCTCTGCCTTCCAAGTCATCCAGCTGAGACCCCGGATACCACAGAGCAGAGATGTCCCAGCTGTGCCCTCAGGTGCGAGCATAGAATCTGGGAGTCGAATACATGGTTTTATGCTGCTGCGTCTTGTGACAGCGTGTCCGGCAGTCACAGTAACTAGGACCGTCATCAAGTGGATCGGCGTTAGCAAACAGTGGGCGGGCTTTCCTCTCCGGCACAGAGGCAGGCCACAGTGTGCACGTAGGAGCATCAAGAACGCCTGGTTTTTCTCCCCAACAGTGGCTTCGCTCTTCTTCTGGGATGTTGCAGTTGTTCCTGGCTCCACAGTCATGCGGACTTGAAACCACGAGGGGTCTGACCTGCCTTCACCCTTCTCGTACAGACAGACACAGCCAGTGCCCTTTCCATGGCATCTCTTGTTCTTCCATTCATAAGAACCTTTTCATTCAATCCTCTGTTATAAATACAGCATCCTACAGAAGTACTGCCGTTGGCAGGTGTGCATTCAGGTTTCGCATTAATTAAAGGGCAGTGCTTGTGAAAACCTCAAAAACTGGACATGGTGGTACATGCCTATAATACCAATACTCAAGAGGAGGAGGCTACATATCAAGCTGAAGGCTATCCTGGGCTATGCAGGGCTGCCATCTTTAAAAACAAACAACCCCAGAGCAAGGAATGGTGATGTTTATAAATAGGAAGTACATTGTATTTTGAGAAAGCTGCTACCAGGGCAACAGAAAAATTGGATCATTGGCTGTTCTGAGGCATGGTGGTGGCTACACTGAGTCGCTGTATCTGTGTTTAGTCAAAACCTTGCTTTCTAGCTCCTACCCTCCCTGGCTAGAAATCTAAGTCTGGCTTACAAAAGTCTAGAGGTGGTAAATAGTATTCTTTTCCTGGAAAATGAGCTCCTCAGCCTTGCTTCCTGCAGAAACACTGATGGGATAGTATTTCTTTATTCTTATCCACACACTGGTAAGGACTCTATTGGAGCAGCTAGACTAATAATAATAATAATAATAATAATAATAATAATAAAGCTGATGCAAAGAGTCAAATTGGCTCTTTGGTTTAAAAATGTGAAATACATTCAGTTTTCCTCAGCCAGGGCCCAGTTATCAGTGTTCCACAGGAAGCCACACAGGAGGACACCAGTCCTGTCTAGAGATTGGGAATGTGGCCTGGTTGCTGCACACATTATAAAACCTAAGACTTTTTATAACAGCATTTGCCTGTGAAGACAGAAAGCTGCCCCCTGGGATGAGCAAGAGGACAACAGCGTCCTCTGAGAGCTCATGACAGTGACACGGCTTCTTCCGTGCCTTGAGCACGGAGTGGCTTGCGGCAGACTAAAATCCCAAGAAGACAGTGAGAGGAGAGGGGTGTGTGTAAGTGGTGGGCTTGCTTGTTTTAGGTTATTTTTCATCCGTGTGTGTGTGTGTGTGTGCGCGCACGTGTACATGTGTTCTTGTGGATACAGATGCACGCACATGCAGAGGATGGAAGACAACCCAGGTGCCAGCCCTTGACTTCCACCTGGCTTCAAATGAGCTCTTATTGTTCACTACTGCATACGCCATGCTAATTGGCCTGCCTGCTTCCATGGCTCCCCGTCTCTGCTTTCCATCTCAAGATAGCAATACCACTCTTAGCCGGAAATGCTATCCATGCTTGCACACGCTTACTCAATGGGCCACTCTCCAGTGCTGTTTTTTAAGGGGACAGTCTTGCTGTGTAGGTCAGGATCACTTAGAATTTACAATCCTCCTTTCTCAGCTAAGTGCTGGGATCACAGATACAGTTTTATTTTAGATAAATGTATGAATCACTTAACTCTGTGCCAGGAAGTAGTCTAGGTGCTAAGTGCATGGTGAACAAAAATCTTTGCCCTCTTAGAATTTGCAGTTCAGGAGAGAAAAGCTAGACAATGACAAACTGTGCCAATGTCATATATATTATAATTATTTTTTAAACTTAGGAATGTTTTGCCTGCCTGCATGTCTGTACACTGTGTTATGAGCCCACAGGGATAAAGAGGGCATTGGGTCCCTTGGAAGTGGGGTTGGGTGCGGGGAATTGAACCCGGGTCCTCTGAAAGAGCAACCAATGTTCTTAACCACTGAGCCAACTCTCCAGCCCCATGTATTATAATTTTAACCAACCATAGGGGCTGTACTTTATTAAATTTTTATTTACCTTGTGCAAGTGTCCTGGCATTCATGTGGAGGTCAGAAAGCACATTGTGGATTACCATGTCTTAACACATGGGTCCTGGGGATCAAACTCAGGTTCGATCAGGTTGCCAGGTTTATCAGCAAGCACTTTTACCCACTGAGCACCAGCTCTTGTGGTGTAATGTTTAACTCTCTGGACTCCGAATCCAGCTCTCCAAGTTCGTATCTCAGTGGGACCTGTTCCTTGAAGAAGAGACAGGTCAGTCATCCTCATCAACTCAGACCATGAAGCCCAACATTAACGGACTGCCCATGCAGGCTTCAGCTCTGCTGGGGGCATGTTTCTCTTTCACTTATGCCCACTTAGTTAGCTCCCCAAGAGACCCAAGATCATGTTTTTACAAAGACTTAGTCTTTACAAAGACTGGAGGAAATAGTGTTGAGGTAGACTTGAGGAGGTTGGTTCTAAGAGTTGAGAGACCACGTCCACCTCTGTGAAGATGGTAAGATTTACAAATCCGGAGGGAGATTGGCCAAGGCCTTGTGACCAGGGTCTGTCTGCCTTACTTCTGAAGAAAAATAAGGAGGCTTCTGGAGGCTCTGCGAAAAAGAGATGAAGGTTTAGAAGCAGGTCTGGGGTCTGCAGGGCATTGCAGTGGTTTGAGATTTCAGTCTGAGCACACGGGGATGCAATGGAGTGCTCTCAGGGGAGGGGGGAAATGAGCAGCCTTAGCTTTTAAAAAAGATGCCTTTGTTGTATGTATTAAGAGCAGGTTGAAGGGAACATAATGGAAGCAAAGAGACCAAGGGTTTTGTTGTTTTGAAACTTCAGGAGGTATGGTTGATAGTGACAGTAGAGATTCATAGTCAACTTTAAAGGTAGGGTCTCATGTAGCCCAGGCTGGCCTCGAATTTCTTTTCTTCNCTCACTACATAGCCCTGGTCATCCTGGAACTCACTAGGTTGACTTTGAATTCGCAGAGATCTGCCCATCTCTGCCTCCTAAGGGTAGTCAATTTTGAAGGTAGCACTGCTAGGATTTCCCCACAGCTGTGCGAACAGACACAGGAGAGAAAAGAGATCCCTGTAAACATCTGGAAGACAGACATCTTTAACTTACATGGGACAGCTGTGTGAAGGGTAGCTTTCAAGGCCTAAGATCAGAGGGGTTAAAACTGAGATGCCTTATGGTGGAGATGCCATTAATTAGTAGTTAACAGACAACCAATCAGGATGGAGATCTGGGCTGGACAACTTGGAAGGGTCAATACATGGTAATACTTAAACCTTCTTCCTCTTCTCCTTGTTTGAGATAGGGACCTTACGATGCAGCTCAGTCCAGAATGGAACCCAGCCCTCCCGCCTCTCCCTCCTTAGTGCTGGGATTTCAGGTGTGGCCCACAACATACTTCTGGCCTTTTCTCCTTCAAGAGGCTCAGTTGGACCACCAAAAACAGTATGTCTGGAACTTAGTTCCCTGACCTCCAGGGCTGCCCATTCTATATGCAGATTCCCCAATTATGACTTCCTATTGTGGGTGCTGTGACTCTTAACATTGATCTCCCCTTTTATTTGTGAGATAGTTTTTTTAATTTTTATTTATTTTTTTAAAAAAAGGTTTGGAAGATCTTTCCCCCAACTCCATGTCCCATCCTTGCTACCTCTGTTGTTTTGGGTTGGAAATATAACAAATATAAAGTTTAAAAGCTGATATCCACATGTAAGAGAAAACAGTGTTTATCATTTTGGGTCTGGATTACCTCACTCAGTGACTATTTCTAGCTCCATCTATTTGCTACAGATTTTAAAATTTCATTTGTCATAACAGTTGAAAGGAAGGTGAGATGGGGTAGTGCTACAAAGAGATTAAAGGTAAACTAGAATAGGGTTAAATGGGGAGAGGAGGGCGGTGTAAAGGAGGGGATATGGGAGGGACAGCTACCCAAAAGGCCTTTTGAGTTGTTGACCAAAGGGACCCACTGCTTCTCCCTACTCCCAACATCAGAGGCTATTGCCAAGGGTATTGGTTACTTTCTAGAACTTGATGGTAAGGCCACATTGCTGAAGACACAACTTATGTCACTGAACATGGAGAAATCCAGCTGATGTCCAACTAGAAGCTTCATTCCTACTGACAAGTGTTCAAGGTGCTAAGGGTGCATTGCTCCATACCAGAGAAGAGTAGGCATAAATACTGCCTAGCTACAAGCTCTTTGACCTAAAACTAAAAGTACTGCAAGATATCCTGATGCAACAGTGGCACAGATGTTACGGGAGTCACCAACCACTTTTGATTGGCTTTGAAGACCATTCCAGGACAGGGAACACTGCGAAACTGGCCAAGAACTGAGGCTAGGTAGGTCATGAGCCTAGGGGAAACCCTACTACTATGATTCTACTAAAGAAACATAGCAATAAAATGAATCCTAATGACATCGCTATACCCATTACTCATATCTTCAACCTTCATCAGAGCTTCTTGCAGTAGATGGCAATTGACAGAGACCCACAACTGGACGATGAGGAGAGAGAAAGAGAGAGAGAGGGAGGGAGGGAGAGAGAGAGAGAGAGAGAGAGAGAGAGAGAGGAGTTTGGAGTGCTTTATAAAACACCTGCTCCTCAAGGCTCAGGGATCTGTGCAGAAGAGGAGGCAGAAAGACTACAAGCACCAGAGGTGATGGATGCTACAGGGAAACTGTTTTCCTAGGCAGATAGGAACTCAAAGAGACAGTGGTAGCACACACAAGGCCCACATGGGTTCAAGCCAGACAAAATCCCAGCACTGAGAAGGAAAATGGACGCAAAATCCCAAACCTTACCAAGAAGTTATTGGTGATTGGCATCTGCTTGAAAACAGGAAACCCGTTTTCTGGAATGGAGTCACTGGGCGCGTCAGCCACACTCTAGGGCAGGTCCATGCTCAGGAGTAGCTGGCTAACATAAAAAAATCCATGTTCTTTTGTGAGCTTTCTGGGTTTTGTTGTATTTTTGTGTTATTGATTTTCTTTGTTTTTCATTTGCTTTGATTTTAGCTTTTTTGTTGAGAGAAAGAAAAACTGGATGAGTATGGAGATGCAGAAGATCTAGGAGGAGTTGGGGAGTGGAAAGAATATAAAATTTTATTGTATGAAAACATTTCCTCAAATAAGATGTTTAGCTTTTGTCTCTATTCCTGGCATGGAATTTCTAACATCCATAGAATATCAACAGCAATGTTTTATTCATAATGTACCCCGTCTAGCGTACCAGAGTTCATGATGCAGAGGTCACTTCAGGATGAGGGCTGGTTACCTCAACTACCAAGTGCTTAGACCTCCAGCCACCCACTTCCGGGAGGCGGAAGGGTGGTTGGGGGAGGGAGACCTATCAGCCCTACTCCTGAAAGCATGAACTGTGGATGGCTTCCACCCTGAGGAACGCTGTGGGGAGCCAGGAGAGTGAAACACTCTGAGGGCACGGCAGCCCGGCCCTCCTTTCCTCGCGCACCTCTTCCGTTTGCCTGATATCGAGCTGTATCCTTCATAGTAAAACAGCGGACGTAAAGACAGTGTTCTGCACGCTGTTACCAGCCAACATGGCTATGCAGACACACACCCATGAAGAACTGTTAGCGGGACAAACAAGGAAGTCACAATTTTGCAAAAAACAACTTTATTTAGTGGCCAGATCCCAGTGAGCAACGCCAGACTTTGCTAGATTCTGCTAAGATGTGCTGTTACATATACACTCCTAAGACAGCAGACGAGTGGTCACCAAAAGCTGTTTAAAATAAAGCTGTGTTCTTTGAGAAAAATCTTTAAAGTATAAAAAAGAAATGAAGGAAAGCCCAAAGTAGTTTTAAACAGAGACGTCACCCTGTACTATTTACAGTAAGAACACTTACTGCCTTTTCGAAAAGAACATTCTGCTGGGGGCCTCACATTCACCACTGAGGGAATCTCACCCTGTTTCTTTCTCTCCTTCCTCACTTGAGAGGGCTTCCGTTC
The DNA here is from genome assembly GCA_001685075.1 of Bramus lutescens. Taxonomy (NCBI): domain Eukaryota; kingdom Metazoa; phylum Chordata; class Mammalia; order Rodentia; family Cricetidae; genus Bramus; species Bramus lutescens. Next base: position 93,016 of record LOEQ01006078.1, read on the forward strand.
CCTGTCAGCTTCGAATCTCTTTACCACTTCTTACCTCCACTAGGAAACAACCTATTCAGTGGACACTTACTCAGCACATACTATGTGCCAGGCACTGTGCTTTGGGGTGCAGATTCAGATAAAACAACATTTGAGCCCCTCCGTGGGAAGCTATACTTTGGACTGAATTTACAAAATTCTTCACATTATATTCTGGGGTATCCCAGGCCCCTGTGAATTTTGGGATCTCTTGAGACAGTGCCCTTGGTCGGGGACGTGGTGGTGTCACTTGTGCCGTTGGCACACTGTTGGCACAAGGGATCTACGATGACCTTGAACTCATTCACTTAAACAATCTCACTTCTGAACTTGTAGCAGATGAGAGACCCATGTTCAGCATTATGGTTCTGTTTGTACCAGTGTGGTTTTGGGGAGGACAATGTTCCAAATTAGCTTCTATAAATTCCAAATTTGAAAAGGCCTCAGTCCCTGAACTATGAAATTTGGGGACCACATCTCTGTGAAAGTCTCCCCCCTGGCTGGGATATGCAGCAAGGATTCCAACCTTCTGTCTTTCCTAAAGCTCACAGGCACCCTCATACCTCACCACCCCCACCCCATGCAGATTTCTTTCTGCTCCTTTGAGAATCGTACCCCCCCTTTTTTTGCTTCAAACATAAAATAAGTCTGTAGGTATCACCCCCTTCATAGCTGAAACCAAAACAACGTTCTTGCTTTTGGTTCACACCTTTGTTCATGAGGCCTACAGACACCAAGAGAGTTGCATTTAAAAAAAGAAAAAACGAAAAGGTGGGCTATAAACCCAGAATTGTGCAGGACACAGCGTGGAAGCAAAAACTAAACCGTGCCCTCTCAACTGTACCCGTGCCATACCTGGCAGCCTATCCCTGTGAACGTTCAGAGTTGGAGATCTTTCTCAGGCAGAGTGAGCCGAGTCCAAATGGCGGTGGTAGGCCTCTCTCGCGCTTGCTCTCTGCATCCATGCTCCTTTCACTGGATCCACAAAGCCTAGCGCTGAATGGTGGTGAAGTCAGCCTGGTGTCAAAGCTCTGCCCATGCGGTCCTCAGGTCACAGTCACAGCTTCAGTGCGGTGCCCATCCCGACAGATGCTGCGTGGGTGTCCACAACTCCCCCAGGCTCACTCCAGGCCCTTCGGACCTGAAGGCGACTTCGGGAGTTGGCATCATTCTTAGGGTACATCCGGCCCGTCTTATTCTGCTGGAGGAAGATGCCAGGTTCGAAACGTGACGAAGATGGGAGGAGCAAGGCATACTGGGAGGGTGGGACGGGGAGGCGATCATGCTCAAGCTTCCGGCTCGGTCGTGCATATATTTTTTTTTCAGTGTGACAGCGTGTATTTCCACACAGGGCTTGTGCTTGTTCACGAAAGAAATAACCCGCCCTGAAAAGCTCTTTCGGCAAATGTGGTCACTAATATGTGTCCGCGGGTGTGAAACGTGTCATGAGGTGAAGTGTCAAAGTCCCGTGAGTGTATCCTCCTGGCCCCTCCTCTGTTGTCACACCCACCGCAGCCTCCAAGGACAAACTGGTGGGTTACACCTGGTCGGTCTGATATTCAGAAGCTTCTGACAGGCTCTCCGAGAAGCTCAGGAAATTCTCCTGGTACTCAGAGCACACGATCTCATAGCGGTAGTGTCGGAACTCCACGGCCAGGGTGCCGAAGTACGTCAGGAAGCACATAACGAGGCCCCACTGGACCCGCGCTGCATACATGTGGATGTCTTGGGCCATGAGGATGAAGTCTGGGGAGCAGCCGTCAAGGAAGGTAACCAGACATCAGTCTCCCCATCACCGGCAATGCTGGTAGCCAGAGCCACGCTCAAAAGTAATGTGGCAGGTTGAGCTGAGAGCTGGTGTTTGCATGCGTTAGATGTTACTGATCTGTATGCTGCGCCGGGCTTATTTCTAGATGCCTTCACAGAAACCCCCCCCAACCCTCCCAGCGATCCTATCATCACTGACAGTTTTAGAGACGTTGAGAAACTGAGGCGAAGTAGGCAGCTTGCCTGAGGCCATTCTCACACAGGTATGAATTGGTGGGTTTACACAAATACCTTTGCCACGCATCAGCCACTGAACTCTGCACTGCCTGATTAAACATGAGTAGCAAACAGACTGCCGCTCTGCTGAGCTTTTCAAATCACAGCTATTCCATACAACAATCTCCGCTTCGCAAGGCTAGCAACGTGATCCCTCCGCTCTTCTTTTAGGCAATACTGTATAAAACCTGTGACCAGATGACCAGATGAAGAGAAGCAACTTAAAAGGCTTAGTGAGTGGTGTGTGTCTGTAACCCCAGTTCTTGGTGGGGGGGTTGGAGGCAGAAGAACCTAAGGCTCATGGATAACATCTATACAGTGAGCTAGAGGTCATCCTGCACTCTATGAGAACCTGTCTCAAAGCAAAAAGGTTCACAAAAGCAGGAAGGGTCAAAAGGACTAGAAAGGGGGTTAATAAGATCAAAAATACATTATATACACATGAAATGCCATATTGAAGCCTAATATTTTTAATTTTAAAATTAAATTGATTAATTTTATCTTACATGTGAAGAAGTATGCATCTTACATGGTGTGCATGTATGTATGTGCACTGTGTCATGGTCAGAAGAGGGTGATTTAGCTCAAGGAACTGCAATTATGAATGGTTGTGAGCCACCATGTGCATTCTGGGTACTGAACCCAGGTCCTCTGCAAGAGTAGCCAATGCCCTTCACCACTGCGTCATCTTTCCAGGCTCCACGAAGCTCATTATTATATTCAGTTTCCAATACCACATGATGACTCAGAACCATCTAATTCTAGTACCAGGGGATGACTCTTCCTGACCTTCGAGGAAACCAGGCACAAACGTGGTACACATAGAAGCAGGCAAAACAGTCACACAATTAAAAATAAATAAATAGGAAAACTTTTCAAAAACAAAAGAATCACAGATGCTAATAAAAATAAGGGTGGTCCCATTCCTAAAAATATATAAACCTATAGAAAAGAAATATATGTATGTAATACATAAGTGTGCGTGCACATACATATGATTGTGTGTATGTGGAAGCCTAGGAGCTGAGAAAAGAGCAGGAAGTCCATAGCATATTCTAGTGAGCTATGAAGAGTCTGAGAACCAAAAAATTTAGAAAAATGTGATACATCCCTAGACATATCTGAGAACTTACGTCTGTGCTCTATCTTTAAATATCAGACCTATAATCTCCAGGGACTTTAAGAGAGTAAAAGGACAGGTGGAGCTGCGTGAGGCATCTTTGGTCTCTTGACTGAGCCTAGACCCAGGAAACCCAGATAATTAGCTACAACATAATCGGAAACATTAGCTGTCAGCCCGAGAGTCACTGCAAGTCAGGGCACATCCTGACTGAGGTAGAAAATATCACCAGGGCCATGTTAGCTTGCTGGGGAAATGGCAGCTTTGATTTCTTTGATCATATTTTATCAGGTCGCTACAATCTTTGTGATCCTGGGTAAATTAACCTACCCCTGAATCTTCACCCGTGATTAGAAGAATCAATACATTTCAAGCGCTTAGACTGACGGTTAGACACAGCAAATGCTCAATAAACACTGCTGGCTACTATAACCGAGGCGTGTGACTGTTAGCTGTGCTTGATCACCTAAGAATCATGACCCCCTCTTCCGGTTTCTGAAGAGAGCCTGTGTGAGTAAACACAGGTACTACAGGGTATAGACGAGGCCTGAGCCATTCTTCCCAATTTGCTGGGTACAAATCAGCTGATTTTGCTTTTCATCTGCTGTCTGCACTGGGTAACTGACGTGTGGGGTGGGGTGGGATGGTGGCTTGAATGAGAAATGCCAACCCTAGGCTCATGCATTGGAGAACTCCATCCCCAGTGGGTGGCTCTGCCTGGGAAGCTTACAGAGCCCTCAGAAGATGAAGACTTGCTGCAAGAAGTATGTTGCTGAGTGCAGGCTTTGAAGATCTACAGCTTTGCCTGCTTCTGTTCTCTATCTGTTTCTTGTGTATGGATGAAAATGTGAGCGGTCAGCTTCCTGCTCCAGCCATCATACTTCCTTTTCCCGCCATGATGGACCCTAACCCTCAGACTCCATAAGCTAAAAAGCCCTGTCATCTTCTAAGCTGCTTCTGGTCAGGACATTTTGTCACACCAACAGAGAAGTGACCAGCACAGATGGGAACCGGCAACTTCTACCAGGTTCCTGTGGTGTCACTGAGCCCTGCACCAGATAGCAGGCTCTTTGGGACTTGTCTGGGCTCTGAGGGAGTAAGGCCTTTCCCTCTGCTTGTTAATGAGCAGGTGAGTGGACTACAGGGTGTGGGTAGGGCCTGAGACTTTCTTCCCCATTTTACTAGGAGTAAAAGCTGGTTTTCACCTAGTTCTTCTTCGTCTGTTCTCCATTGGTTCAAACAAACCCGAAGGGAAGAAAAGGAAATGAACAGCAGTTCAAAGCCTCACATATTTATTCAAGAAAACTATGCACTGTAGGTTGGTCTAGTTCCTGAAACTGTTCTCTAGGAAGACTCATAATCCTGAAAGATATAAACATTTGCCCTTTGACATTCATGTTAAGCCTAACTAAATGTCCTAACTCTAATAGGACTTAAAGTCATAGATCAATTTTTTTTAAGATGACAAAAAACCCTACAACACTTTTTTTTGGACTTTTTGTGCCATGGTTTTCATAAATGGAATATTATATGACTAGAGACAGAATTATGACACTTTTCCCCTAGGCCGAAAGAAGCCTCAGACATCAGAATCTGCTTTAGTTTTAGTTTGGTGTCTCTCTTTGGCTTAAAAATCTGATCTTATTGTTTTTTAAAATTAATTTTTACTTTCATTTTTGAGACAGGGTTTGACGTAGTCCAATGTGGTCTTGAACTCACTATGTAGCCAAGGATGATATTTTAAACTCCCAATACTCTTGCCTTCACCTCCCAGGTTCTGGGATTATGTCTATAGTCCACCATACCTATTAGTTTTTATTTATTCATCCTTAGAAGACTTACAAGTATGTTTGGGCACCCCTAGTGTGCCCAGTACCTGAGGAGGCCAGAAAAGAATGTTGGATTCCCTCTACCTGGAGTTACAGATAGTTGTGAGCCACCATGAGGATGCTGGGAATCAAAGCCCTGCCATCTGCAAGAGCAGCAAGTGCTCTCGACCACTGAGCCACGTCTTTAGCTCCTGGCTATTCACTTTCAAAGTGATGGCTTCATTATGGCATTTTGGTCTGACGCTCTTTGATATGACAGTTTTCCTACACCCCAGGAAGGGTCATAGTCTTGTCTTCGTCATATAAAACTTATCTGTGTCCTACTGTCCCTGGCAACGAGCTTTCAAAGGATACACAGGACTACACAGAGCGTGATGACAGCCGACAGAACAACTCGAGGAATCCCGACTCTCCGGCCTTCATTCTTGATGTTGACCTTGAGTGTCAAGGCGGCCTGGATCCAGCAGGTCAGTGTGCCAAACCCAAAGGTCAGGGATGTCCCCACATTATGGATTTCTTCATCGTTCGTGAGCTAGGGAACAGAGAAGCTATGAGGAGACTCATTCTGAAATTGTGTAGACGGATGAAAAGTATAGCGGAAAGATGGGGGAAGAACTTCTCAACAGTGAGGCCAGAGAGCTTAGAGAAACTATTTCCACTGACTCTTTGGGTCGATTCTCAAATGGTGAAAATCTACAGAGGGGGCACAGAGACAGTTTTCCCAGAACTTAAAAACATTTGTTTAGAAAACCCTGCAAGAGGCAGGGATCTATTTCCTGAATTTGTTTGCCAGAATAAGCTTTTAAGGAAAGGAAAGGAAAAAGCAGGAGATTACATGAAAAGGGAAATATCAAGTTTCTATGGGCTCACACCCCAGACGCAGCGTCCGAGCTGAGGGAATGAAGCTTGGGATGCGGCTGTGCGCTTACTGAGAATCGCCAGTTCTGGCACGGGAAGATTTGATGGGCACACGGTGATACCCTTGGGGACAATCGGCCTGTCCTTGGAATTCAACCTACTCGGTGTTGATAGGAATTCCCTGGGTCCTGTTTTCCTATAGTAATAAAGAATACTGCAAGCTCTGAGTGTCAGCCAGAGTCCCAGGCCATGAAGAACTGGGTCTGAAGAACCACACTCAAGGCTTCCGCAGAGTTCAACGACAGAGACTCTTGCTATTGCACTTGGCTGTGAGAGCTATAAATATTCCCCGAGTCATTACCTAGCTGTTTTACAAAAGACGCCTATCACTAAAAACTCCTTCTGAAATCATCTGCATTTTAACTGCACACACACAAAAGTGAGACCTGCTGAAGAGACAGCTTTTAAGCTGCAGTGAAATATCATCTCAGAACTTTACCATCAGGTGTGGGACTGTGTGGGCGTACTACTGTAGTGCTGTATCAGATCAATATGCTTCTCCTTATAATTTTTCTATTGTTTTTGGTTGTAGCCCCCCACCCTTTGCTAGGAAGACACTTTCTCCCTCATAATTCAGAGGCAGGGAAATAATCCAACTATGGAAATAGATGAAGCCATTCAGAACAAGGGGAAGATGAGGTATTGGCAAAGAAAACCACTCTTCCAGGTGTGCTCCTGGGCTTCTGAGTTCTAGGAGGATGAACCAGGGATTCTGGAGAAGTTCTGGGCTTTCCCTCTTGACTTTCATAGAAACTTGTTATTCTGATATGTGTGCTTTCATCAAAGACGGCTAGTCAGTGTTTAATTATCAAGAGGCAGTGATCTTAGTAATTTTCTGGAAGAGCATGCTGGGATACGATTTATGATGAAGAAGAGCGTGAAACACTCTGTAAAGACATCCTTTTAGGAAGCTCAGGGCTGCTCTAAGATAACTCCCCGGTCATGATGCCATCTGCGGCAGCAGTTAGCACCTGTGCATCTGACGGGAACAGGCATGGCGACCCTGGGGGTAATGGATGTGGAATCAAAGTGCAAAGTGTTTGTTTCTGAGCTCACACAGAATTCTATAGGTCACACGGAGACGGCACCTTAGGCTGCAATAACTTAGAAGTAGGTAATCTTACCAGCATGAGAGGGAGGTGAAAAAGCCAAAGGGAGTACCTGGAAGTTACCAAGCAAGGTCATTCCAAAGGAAGCCAGGCACAGTGCCACCAATCCACTGATATTCAGCCATGGCTTTAAAACCTTTGGTTTCAGCTGGATGAAGCGCAGAACAGCTACCACGAGGGCTAGGAATAAAACAAATCTTAAAATTAAAAAATGTAAGTCATACGCCTAGATTAAGGCATAAGTCTAAAACCATAATGTACATATACATAAATAATAAATAAACAAAGACCCATTTAAAATCTTTTCTGAGACAAGGACTTGCTATGTAGCCCAGGCTGGCCTAGAAACTTGGTATGTAGTCCAGGCTGGGCAGGAACTCAGTGTGTAGTCCAGGTTCAAATTCAGGATCCTCCTCCCTTAGCCTCCTGAATGCTGGGATTACAGACATGAGCCACCATGTGTGGCTCTCATAGATCGTCTTTAATCTCACCACAGAAAAGTTTTCTTCATTCTTTGATTTTTTCAGACTATAATTATATCATTTTCTCTTTCCCTTTCCTCCCCCCAAACCCTCCCATATACACATACTTACTATCTCCCAAACTCATGGCTTCCTTTGTTCATTAATTGCTGTTAGACATATAGATGTATGCATATGTACACACATATACACTCCTAAATGCATACATACAACCTGCTTGCTCTGTATAATGCGACTTGCATGGCTGACCATTTGGTTTCCTGGCTGACCATTTGGTATTGGATAACCAAATTATGTGCTTTTCCCTGAGCTCTCAGCATTCCTCAGTTGCCTGCAGTTCTTGACAGACAGACAGACAGACAGATACACAGACAGACAGACAGACAGACAATTCTCAAAGAAACTTTTCATTCAATGCTTAGACTTTTCAGATGCCTTATTATTCTTAACTTTGGGGGAACCAGAGGGGACATGCCACAACCAGGCTGCATGTGACCCTTCCAGCAGTGCAAGGAAGACAGCATTGCTAGCAGGGCTGTCCTCAGGGTTTTCAAAGCAAGTCTGGCAAAGGACAGACTGGACTGGGGAAGTGCTGCAGAGGCAGGTCACCAAACAGAGGAGACAGAGACAAAGAACATGGCTGTGATTTGCTGATCAGCCACCTTCAGCTTAGAGCAGTGTTAGAAAAGAAAGGGCAGAAGACACTGGGAAGAGGGCAAGGTTAGCACATCTGGATAATCCAGTGGGTGCCTGCCACTCCTGGGCAGAAGACACGGGGAGGAGGGCAAGGTTAGCACATCTGGATAATCCAGTGGGTGCCTGCCACTTCTGGGCAGAAGACACGGGGAGGAGGGCAAGGTTAGCACATCTGGATAAACTGAGTTCACTAAAAATTAATTCTTTCAAATGATACTAATCATGCATTTTTAAAAGGATACTTTCAAAAGGCAAATTGAGAATATAAAGGCAGAATGGGAGAAGTCAGATTTCATACCCCATTTCTAATAGAGGATTTGGGGACAGTCCACACTGAAGCCACTAGCCTAAAATTCACCTTTTATTATTTAGTGCAGAGATAGTTTCATAAGTGTGGGCATATATACACATATACATATACAAAGTTAGCCTACACATGATGAAAGATAATTGGCAATTAATTTTTAAAAAAATATTTATTTATTATGTATACAATAGTCTGTCTATATGCCTGCAGGCCAGAAGAGGGCACCAGACCTCATTACAGATGGTTATGAG
>LOEQ01006078.1:101843-113793 GCA_001685075.1 Bramus lutescens
TTGGAAGAGCAGGCAATGCTCTTAACCACTGAGCCATCTCTCCAGCCCCTGGCAATTAATTTAAACCATATCTACCTACAAGGGAATGCAATAATGACTACCTATGACTATTTTGATACTATATTTCAGCAGGAAAGACTAAATTCTCCTATTTATATAGCAATTAAATTGGAAATTATTTACTAAGGGTTTAACCTTGACGCCAGACCTTTGTCTCTAGCCATTAACAGAGAAAAGCCACCTACATGTTTGCATCTCGCTGGTTGCTAGATTTCACTGTGCCAAGCTCTGAGGTCCTCCGACCAGCAAGGGGAATAAAACATAATTCATATCTGAATTTTGTAATCAAAATGTGGATAAACCATGATTTACAAAACTGCAAATTATTCATCCTGATATAAGTTTTGGTACATGTCCCAGCCAAGCTCTATGACTGATCAGAGAATAACTAGGTTGACAAGAGTTCTCCGACCAGTATCCCTGGAGTCACACCGGAGGTCTATTAACTACAACTGTATCCTGTGGGATGAGGAATAAGCGTGATACTGTATTCGTTTGTAGGCCGTGAGCCGGAGGAGGAAGTTGGGAGAGCACTAATTACACGGGGAGCTAATAGAGAAAGCCTGAGATGAGGACCCCATGGGGACACTTGCTAATTAGCACTGTATGATGCCCCGGCAGGAGGACAGAACACAAACATAGTGCATTTGATCTTTCTAAAAGACAACTAGCAGAAAGCAGTTCCCTGGGAACTCTCTGCTGGGCATGTAAATTTGTGCAACAATACCGTGCTAGAATTTTACCCCACACCCAGACCCCAGTATGGCTCCTCACACTGACCCACCTGACAGTGTGTCTCTCCCTGCCAGCAGGCAGGATTTGAGTTGCTTCAGGCAATATGCACGTCTTGCCACTGGAAGCAGTGTCTTCCTGTTTGGGATATGGGTGAGGAGCCACTTTCTCACAAACAGAAGCCTACTTGAATATAATAACGTCACCCAGTTTCCACAGTTATATTCCAAACACGGAGCTTTGCCCTTTTCATCCACCAACTCTATACTGCTCAGGTGAGACAGACTCTCCCTTTAATAGAGACTAGTTAGAAAGATGAAACTAATGAGAACTTGGCTTTATCAGAATTTATGAACTGAATCTGCCTTCAGGCAAATTACCAAATTTTCACCAAATAGTGTTTAAATTATAACTTCATAAAAGTATTTTCTAGGAATATGACCATTTCAAAATCATCTTTATATCGTATATGTTGATCTTTTCTCAGCACAGGTACTTTCCGACCAATAGATCCACTTAAAACTTAAAAAAATTATTATTTTTATGTGTTTTGCCTGCATATATGTCTGTGTACCACACATTTGTAGTACCTGCAGTGGTCAGAAGAGGGAGTCAGACTCCCTAGGACTGGATGGTTGTGAGTCACATGTGGTTGCTGGGACTTGAACCCTGGTCCTCAGGAAGAGCAACCAGTGCTCTTAACAGCTGAGCCTTTCTCCAGCCCTTAATAGATTAGTAGATATACTTTAAAGTTTCATAAAAAAAATTTCAATTTGGGGCCAGTGAGATGGCTTGGTAAAGACACTTGCCACCAAGTCTGACTACCTTCAATCCCCAGGACTCACATCATAGGAGAAAACTAACTTTTAAATGTTTTCCTCTGGGGCTGGAGAGACAGCTCAGAGGTCAAGGGTACTGGTTGATCTTTCAAATGGTCCTGAGTTCAATTCCCAGCAACCACATGGTGGGTGGCTCACAACCATCTGTGACCAGATCTGATGCCCTCTTCTGGCCTGCAGGCATACAAGCAGAACACTGCATATGTGATAAACAAATAAATCTTTAAAAAAAAAAAGAGTTGGTTCTCTGACTGCCACACGCGTTGTGACATGTCACCTCCCCTGACACGGACCCCTCAGTAAGATGTAGTAAGTTTAGATTTGTATTAACAGTTTTAGAAGAAGAACTTTTGTTTTGGGTTTGGGTTTTTGTTTTGCTTGTTGGTTAGTGTTTTTCTAGACAAGGTTTCTCTCTGTAACAGCTCTGGCTGTCCTGGAACTCACTGTGTAGACAAGGCTGGCCTCGAACTCACAGAGATCCGCCTGCCTCTGCCTCCCGAGTGCTGGAATTAAAGGCATGTGCCACCACTGCCGGGTTAGAAAAAACTTTAAAATTACCCCTCTGCTATATTTTTTTTGTCTATGTAAGTTTTTCGTTGTTGTTGTTTTTATCTGGGTGTCCCGTATCTGACTTTCTTCTATATTTTAAAGAGAACACAGACAGAACACTGCTGACTTTTAACAATGAAATGTTTAGAAGTGATTTGAGTTTTCAAGTCAGAAACTGAGAGCAGTGTCTCCTCATCCCAGCCCTAAGATGGCACCCGGCCAACTTCTATTTTGTTTTGTTTTGCTACTTTTACTGTATGTGCATCAATGATTCCTATTTATGACTGCGGTAAAGCAAGCCAGCCAGGGAGTTTTGGCTGAAGGAGGGAGGCGGCCATGTTAGGTGACTGAAACCACTTAGCTATTAGCTTTGCCTTCACACCCTCTCCAGGACAGGGGAAAAACATTCCTTTCAGCACATTTGTCTTAGGTCCCTGCCCCCAGCGGAGAGGAAAGCGTACATTTAGGACAAAGAATGTAGATAATTCTGTGAAGAAAATAACTGAGCATTTAATCTTTGATTAGTCTGTCAAAAAGATAAAAGATCTTTGCTAACTAATTTTAATAAACGCCACATGGACTCCTTTTTAGACTATAAATTACACTCTATACGACTGTCAAAAACAGGGACTTGTAAGCAGCGAAGGCTATTTTCAGAGGCAGTTGGAGAGCGTGAAATGAAAGCTTGAGGTCTACCAGGGACCAGCCTGGGGAGAAGAAAGCGCCCGCCATATAGAGCAATAATCTTTAGTGAGCAATGGATTCTTTGCCATTCCCAGAGTTGATAAATAGGTAATTGCTGCTTTGCTCTCATTGAACACTAATCTTAATCAGTTTTGTGTCTACCAGATGGCATCAAACATCATGATGAAAGATAATAAAGACTGAGCGCCGGCTGCTGTGGTACCTTCCAGCAAAAGCCGGTAAAAGCTTAATTGCTTCTTGGTGGAGCGGGGAGCGCTAGAGAATAAGACGATGATGAATGTCACCTGAAGAGGGGCTCCGCTCACGCTGCCTGTGTCTGCAAGCACTTTTATAATTAGTTAATCACAGGCTGTGATGATGTAAGTTGGGAAGTGTGCAAACTGGCTGTTTTTAGATCCTATAACCAAAGACTACTGGGAAATAGCAGTCTGTCCATAGAATACGAAGCAAACAGCTTGGAGCTTCCAGCACACTTGCTGGTTTCCTTAAAGCCCCATGGAGGACAGTCTGCTACGGCGTACTAGTGAAGGCAAACTCCTGGGTGCTGTGATCAAAAGAGGTAGTGTTTGGAGGGCACTCAGCCGTGGCTTTGGAATGGGAATCGCGGCTGCTAATGTCCATGTTGGGCCCTAGGGGATTCCCGGCGCAGAGGTTGTCAGCCTGTAGGCCCCTGTGCCTTGACTGCAGAGCGTCTGGGAAAGGCTCCAGCCCTGCAATTCAAGTTCGCTCTTGGGGCTTTATTCTCTGTTAACTGCGAGAATTTGTTAGTAGCCACTTAGGCCATGGTGGCTACTAACAAATGAGTGTGCTTACCGGGTTATTTATTTATTTATTTGTAGGCAGAGGCTTTCTATGTAGCTCAGGCTGGCCTGGAACTCACTATGTAGCTTAGTTCAGGCTGGCCTTGAATTCAGATATCCATCTGCCTCTTGACTTCTGATTTCTGGGTTTAAAGGCGCAGGCCACCACGCCTGGCTTGGGGCTTTTTAGAGGAGCAGGTGTCGAGAATGGTAAAGAAGTGTAAAGCTGGTAGTTATGAGACTGGGAAGATCAACGCTAGCCACACACTCTGCTTTATGATGAATGCTGTGTCCTTAGACACTGTGACCATCTGAGACACGAAAACCCTCGTGGTCGAGGGCAGGAAGGAATGACCTTTGACCCAGTGGCCCAGCGTCATGACCTTCTGGTGGTTAGGAGACACCTCTGCAGGAAAGACATTGACAAAAACACATTTAGCTCCAGGGCAAAACTTTGGGAACCTCAGGGAAGTCCTCTTTAGAGTCTCTCAGAGTGTTCTTCATGTTCATTGTGGTTTGAGGTTTTGGGAGCAACTAAGACTCTACCCATGTTGTATCCTGGGCTAACAATCTTTCAGTGAGTTTGCTAAGTCTCCCCTTTCCTAAAGTAAACATTTTCTCAAAGTACACAAGGGGCTGGGGAGATGGCTCAGCAGTTAAGTGAACTTGCTGTTCTCGCAGAAAGCCTGGTTTGATTCCCAGCACCCATGTTGTGGCTCACAAATGTCTGAAACGCCAGTTCCAGGGCATCTGATACCTCCTTCTGACTTCCATAAGTTCCAGGCATGCAAGTGGTACAATACATGCATGTAGCCAAAATTCATATGCATAAAATGACAATAGATAAATATTTTTTCTTTTTCTTTTCTTTCTTTCTTTCTTTTTTTTTGAGACAGGGTTTTTCTGTGTATCCCTGGCTGTTCTGGAACTCACTCTGTAGACCAGGCTGGCCTTGAACTCACAGAAACCCACCTGTCTCTGCCTTACAAGTGCTGGGATTAAAGGCATGTACCACCATACCTGGCTAAAATAAATAAAATTTTAAAAAAGTGTATGGCTCTAACCCAATGCTTGTGAGATGCAGGCAGGAGGATCAGGAGTTTAAAGTCATCTGTTACATAGTCAATTCAAGGCTCGCCTGGGCTAAATTAGATCCTATTTCAAGAAGAAGGAGGAAAAGAGGGGAGGAATAATAATAATAATAATAGCAACAATAATAATATAATACACATGAGGTTGGGGATGTGGTTCAGTTGGTAGAATGCTTGCCTACCATGCCCAAAGCTCTGGATTTGATCTCCAGAACCATAGAAATTGGGCATGGTGGTGCATGCTTGCAATTCCAGAATTTGGAAGGTAGAAGCAGAAAGATTAGAAGTTTAAGGTCATCCTGAGCTATATAGTAAGTTTTAGGCCAATCTGGGTTACATAAAACCCTATCTCAAAGTGTATGTGTGGAGGCAAACAGCAGTTTATGAGTAGGAAATTGGAATGGAGAGGGAAGGCTCTATATGTAAATGAACTATGTGGACATAGGGGATAAGGACAACCTAAGCTGACACTGTCTTTGCGGTGCTATCTATCTGTATCTTTTGCTGGGAATGAAAGTCTCACTATGAGAAAAAAATTCCTTCAAAAACCCAGCATTGTTGTGCTGTTCCTGGTCCTCTCCCAACAGCATGCCAACAATGACAGACAGCTGACAAGATGCTCAGAAGGCCTGGCTTGGAGGAAAACGGTATAAAAAGTAGATTCAGCAAGAGAAAAGAGCATACTGGTTCCCATCATCTCCAGAGGACTGGAGGGTTCAGAAAGCACCTGCAGATCCTGGGGGACAGGAAGTTGAAGGAGGGTCTTGAGACTCAGAGAAATGGTACTTTTTCTTAAACCTACTTTTTCACACAGCAGCTTGGTATGTATGTGGGCACACAGGAGGGCATCATCCTAGGGTCATGTTAACAGAGATATGCATCACAGAGCCTACCTACTTTCCCACTGCCATGGAGTATTACTTTAACTAGGTGAGGGTGTGTTACATTCGTTTCATGATGTAAAGATGTGTTGCTGTTTAACCTTGCCTGCCTAAGGCACCTGATTGGTCTAGTAGAAAGCTGACCGCCCAATAGCTAGACAGTAACGGGATAAGTGGGGCACGCAGGCAGAGAGAATAAGTAGGAGGACTCTAGGCTCAAGACAACAAGAGGGAGAGAGGAGAACAAGGGAAAGAGACAGCAGCCTCCAGACAGACATGGAGTAAGACATACAGAATGAGAGAAAGATGAAAAGCCCCAAGGCAAAATGTAGATGAGGAGAGACAGGTTAAATTAAGTTATAAGAGCTGGTGGGACAAGCCTAAGATAAGGCTGAGCATTCATAACTAATAATAAGTCTCCATGTCATGATTTGGGGGCTGGTTGGCTGCTCAAGAGAAAGCCTGTTACATCCATCTTTGTCAGGGAAGGAATAAATAAGGCGTCCTCTTTAGAGCTACCATGTGGCATCCTAGTACCATCTCAGCAAGATTTCACGACGTGTGAAATATATTATCTCATACAGCAGAAGAAATAAAGTTCCGAGTATGAAGAACCAGATAAAGACGGCAAAGGGAAGAGGGCTGGGAAGCAGGCAGGGGATGCAGAAGGATTTGGGATGGTAAAGGGTCATTATAACAAAAACCTGCCTTCAGCATCTTGACACGACATGATACTAAATTGTCAGCCGGGTCCCCCATTGTTCTGGTGCGGCTTCAGGAGGATTTAACACAGAAATG
Source organism: Bramus lutescens (assembly GCA_001685075.1). Taxonomy (NCBI): domain Eukaryota; kingdom Metazoa; phylum Chordata; class Mammalia; order Rodentia; family Cricetidae; genus Bramus; species Bramus lutescens. Next base: position 108,299 of record LOEQ01006078.1, read on the forward strand.
GAGCAGAGCCCATAAAGCACCATTCCTGCCTATCTTACCTAGGAAGGCGGCCATGTTCATTACTTGGCTGAACACACAACTGGCGGGAGGATCATCGCCTGCAAAACTGGAGAGAGATGTAGCCTTAGAGGCTGGCTGTTCAAATCTGTAGCGTCATGCATCTGACATGCACTTTCTTCAAACTCAAAAGATCAGAAGAATCAGTGTTACCTAATGTACGGAGCGTGCTTCACACCAGATTTCCTAGATAACAAGAAACACAGAGGCACAGGTTAAGGCAAAGTCACTGCTGACTCCATGGCGGAGCAGCAATTTCTCTAGATGTAATCTTTACCTTGAGGCTGAATTTAATGGCAAAATTTTGTCATCTTCCACGGCTATAAAGTACCTAGCAAGAAAGAATGACCAGTTTATAAAACAACACAATTTAAAACACCCCCCAAGAATTAATATTTCTTGTTTTAACTGAGTTAAATATCTAATTTATTTGTATCATGGATTTGTGTCATAGTCATTATTTTCTAACTAAGAAACACTCATTAGCTAGGCATGTCTGAACACATACAATTGTATTTCCAATATTTGGGATATGGAAACAGTAGGATCAGGAATTCAAGATCATCCTTGGCTACACAGGAAGTGCAAGACCAGTCTGGGCTTTGTGAGAATCTCTCTCAAAACACTGAACTAACCAACAAACAGAAAAAGATCTTTAACTACATTTAGCTTTCTTTTTCGAACTGGATCCCATTATAGCACTGGTTGGCCTGGAATTTGTTCTGTAGCTCAGGCTGGCCTAAAACCTATTATTCTCTTATTTCAGCCTTCCAAGTGCTGGGGTTATAGCTGTGCATCAGCACAAACATGCCAACTGCAATTCTTTACCCATAGAGCACTTGTGCTTTAAAGCTGAAATGCCACGGTCATCAGGCCCTGGAGATGTGGCTCAGCACATGCTGCTCTTCCAGAGGACCTGAGTTCGGTTCACAGCAGCACCCACGTCAGGTAGCTCACAACTCCTGTGACTTCAGCTCTGGGGGAATCTGACACCTCTAGGTTGCACACGCATTTACATTTAGCTGCACACACCCACGCAGAGACATACACATCCTTAAATTCCTTAGAAGAATTCATTTTCAAAAGGGGACCCCAAACTGATAGGGACAATTATAATCTGAAAACTGGGGGCAAGGGATGAACATCACAGCTTTTATAAAATTTCTCAGGCATCTATGACTACCATTTTCCCTTTTCTGTCTTCTTCCCCCCTCCTGGCAACTAAGCCTGTGACGGTTTGAATGAGAATGAATACTTGGTCCCCAGTTGGTGGAACAGTCTGGGAAGGATTAGAAGGTGCGGTCTTGTTGAGGGAGGTGTCAGTGAGATATGACCTTTGAGGGTCAAAGGACTCAGACCCAGACCGTTCCCATTTAGTTCTCTCTACCTTTTCCTGACAGATCAAGATGTGAGCTCCCCGCTGTTCCAGCCTCCAGGCCTTTGTTTCACACTCACAGACTCTAACCCTCTGAAGCTAGAAGGCTCAGATCAAATGGTTGCTGGGTAAGCTGCCTTGGCTATGGTGTTTCATCACAGCAATAGAACAGTAGCTAAGACAGAGCCCATGGCCTTGTATGTGCTCTCCAAACGCTCTCTCACTGACCTACACCACAGGCCAGTGAAACCATTCTTCGTGAGTTTTCTTAAGACAGGTATTGATTGAAATCAGCAACTATGGGACCTTGTTTTTGGTAGTAAGCCAGGCCTTCCAGTGTAGGGATACCTATTTTATAAACACTTTAGAGTTTGTCACGAGTTGGTTGCAAACAGAGCCCACAGCACACTGATTGGTGTCAAATGAGAAAGTTTGTAAATATGAACTCATACAACCAGCTTTGAAAACATTCATTACAGTGATACAAGCCAGCCATCCCAGAACAGGCTTCACCTGCCTACACAGTGGGATTTTGCCTGAAAAATAAAGAAAAGCTTCACGAGAAGAACAATTGGCTGTGAGGTGGCACAAGCCTATAATTTCAGCATGCAGGGGTGGGAGGACAGTTACAAGTTCAAGGCCAGCCTAGTCTATGTAGCAAAACCTTGTGTTAAAGGAGGATGGGGTGGGGTGGGTATCTCCATTATCTGTTTTAAATAATTTATTATTCAGCTTTGTTCTTTTACTTTAAGTAATAAAGGATGAGAAAAAATGGCAACTTTAGTAAGGTTGAATTAACATATATATTTACTTTAGAAAAACTATTTGATATATATACATATGTCTAATATGATATTTAGAAATACATCTATATAAATATGTCCTAGTACCAAAACCTGGATTTTCTCGATATTGACTCTTACATTACTAACGAAAGTGTACTCACACTATCCACAAGCCAGCTGAAGTAAACACAGTAAACACGAGAGGTAGAAACAGCCACACACTGCATTTCTTCCCATCCATGCCTGCACCACTGCAATCAAATGAACAGGCATTAATAGTGAAGGCAAGAATCCACCAGGCTCTTTCAAGATGGAAAGTCCAACCGAGAACAACAACTTCAAAGAAACCCATGATTTTATAAAACCATGATTCAAGTCTGTTACTACTGCCACCTTCTTAGCAGGAAACCCCAAGGTTAAAATAGGTCACTGTTGTCTGGTACTAGCATAAAGATTTCTAATCTTAGCTATGACCCAATGGGAGGGCTTTCATGAAAATGTTCAGCTTCATACATGCAGTGATATGTTCAAAGTATTTTGAGACAAAGTATTTTGAGATGTGGAGTGTAGAAGTCCAGAGCAAATATTAATATAAACGGCCTGATGGATCTGACACCACCTAAGTCTAGAGAAAAGAGTGTTAGAAACAAATAGGTACTAAATAAACTAGCAATTCACAGGGGAAATGACAGATGCTTTGCAAATCTGAACTTCACTGGTAGCATGTTATTGAGCGGTTCCAATGGCTTCTCTAGATGAACACCCTGCAAAATAAGGCTTTTGGTTAGCGCCAACCAGCACAGTGGAGAAATGACAGACATTGTGTTTGGGTGACTTAGCGTCACTTCCTGCGACTGTGACAAACTGCCCTGACAAAAACATTAGGGAACAGAAGGTTTGCTTTAGCTCACAGTTCCAGCTGACTGTTCACCGTTATGGGGAAGTCACAGCAGCAAGAGAGAATGGGTCACACACATTCCGGTTAGGAGTAGAGGGCAATGAACCAGAATGCACACTAGTCTCAGCTTGCCCTCTCTCCCTTCCATTCCGTCCAGGGCCCAATCAAATGGTGCTGGCCACATTCAGGGTGGCTCCTCCCACCTCCACGGACCCAGCTAAGAACCTTTCACAGGCCTGTTCTCAGGCCAGCATAGTTCAGACAACTCCCCACAGATACCCCCACCCCAGGCGATTCTACATTGTGTCAATTTAACAGCAACACACTAGCCATCACAGGGATACTACCTTTTTAAAGGCGGTGGTGCATTTATTGATGGTGGTGGTGTTAGGATAGGATAATTATTGAAACATTTATTACATGTTTCTTGCTTGATAATTGTTTATGCTGGTTGTAATTCTAATTTTTATGCAGGATATTTGTTCTTATTGTGTATGACTTTGTATTAGGCTTAGAACTTTCTTATTTAAACAAAAGGGGGAGATGCTGTAGGAATTCCTAATGCCAGTAACCTTTAAGTTACTCGCCCACTTGGGCATGGCCTCTTATACTTTATATGCTGATGTAAAGCGCACGCTCATCCAGCCTCTTTTTCAGCTGCAGGATTTGGTTGCTGTTCCCTGTTCCAGCAGAGGATTGTGATCGGTGAGTCTACCCCTAAATAAATAACCTTTTATTATACTCAACTCTGAGCTAGTGTGGAAATTCTTTTAAGCATCCTTCTTCAGTGATGGGGAACCTGGAAGGGGCGGTCTCTATAAAGTCAGAGCCCCCAAACACTTACAAACTGGGGTAGTTACAGGGCAGAAGCAGGGTATGGGGAACAAGGGTGAAAGCCCCGCCCCTTTTGGCTCAAGATTGGCTGTTGCTAGGAGTGACAACAGAATGGTGAGTAGTAAATAAAAGATTCCACTGGGTGGTGGTGGTGCACACCTTTAATCCCAGCACTCCGGAGGCAGAGGCAGGTGGATCTCCAAGTTAGAGGCCAACCTGGTCTACAGAGTGAGTTCCAGGATATCCAGGGCTACAGTAAATCTGGGAAAAAATTCCAGGTGACCAAAAAAAACCCATCCCTTCTGGACAACCAACATCAAGGGTCTTCAGGGGTGGGGTGGGGCAGGAATCTAAGCTTTAGCTCTGGAACACTCATTACTGTGGTTTGTGGATATTGCTACTATTTAACCAAAAAATAAGAACTTTTCAAAATGAGGTTGGCCATGGCTAACGTTCCTGAGCTGGGTTCGGAAGGTGCAGCTTCTAGAGATGGATTTGGAAGGTGCAGCTGTGGTCCACGTAGCTCTTTCCTGCTGGATGGGGTTGGCATCCTCATTGGGGGTTCTTGGGGGCAATCTTTGGTATCAGAAATTTTGGAGGTCAAGGATGCTTTGAACAAAGGGTCCTTCTTCAATGGTCTCCAAGGCTGCCAGCTAGGTACATAATGTAAGTTTTGGAGGAAGAAGATGCCATGAAGGAAGGCTCTTTCCTCCATGGCTTCCAACCCTGCTAGTAATTATCTAGCTACTTAATGCTCTCCTCTAAAGAGTTAAGACCCTAAAGTCATCTAGGAGATGGACACAGAATCAATCTCATTGATTCTAGCTGATACTAGGGGCATAAAACAGTTCAGTGTCTGCTGGGAAACATGATTTTCAGGTATGTGACTTTTGTTTAATTCTGTGAAGCTGTTACTGAGCCTGTCTAAAACACCTGATGGTCCTAATAAAGAGATGAATGGCCAATAGCAAAGCAGGAGCAAGGATAGGTGGGGCTGGCAGGCAGAGAGGACGAATAGAGGGAGAAGCCAGGAGAAGGAGGAGGAGCAAGAGAACAGGAGAGGAGGATATCAGGGGCCAGCCATCCAGCTACACAGCAAGAAGAAAAAAGTAACGAAAGGTATACAGAAATAAAGAGTAAAGCCAAGAGGCAAAAGGTAGTTGGAATAAATTAAGAAAAGTTGTCAAGAAACAAGCCAAGCTAAGGCTGGGCATTCATAGCTAAGAATAAGCCTCTGTGTGTGATTTATTTGGGAGCTGGGTGGTGAGTGGTTCCCCCTCCCCAAAGCCAAAAGAGTAGAAAAAAATCACACAATAAGTGTCTCCATTCAGTTGTCTTTCAGGCACTGGAGGGTGATCAAGGGGACGAGACAGTTAGATGGTTCCAGGACCATCGGAGTGTGAACAAACTATAAAGAGGTACATAAAATCCAGACAGTTGCCGGGAAGTGGTGGCACATGCCTTTGATCCCAGCACTTGGGAGGCAGAGGCTGGTGGATCTCTGTGAGTTCACGGCCAGCCTGGTCTACAAGAGCTAGTTCCAGGA
>LOEQ01006078.1:113812-129142 GCA_001685075.1 Bramus lutescens
TTCCAGGACAGGCTCCAAAGCTACAGAGAAACCCTGTCTTGAAAACCCCCCTCCCAGAAAGATTGAATCCAATTTCACCATGGAGACCTAGATCTCCAGTTTTAAGGCTTTTGACCATTGTGGTGGGGATGTTGACGTGGTCTTAGTCTGATTGTGCAAAGGAAAGGCAACAAACGCAGAATTGCCAGGAATATAAAAACAGCAACGTGTTACAGCTAAGAAAATAATGAGGGACCTGTATTTGATTGTAGCTGGGGTGGCTGCATCTAGTAGCCATGTCAGTAGCCCATTCAGGATATCTAAGGCCTGACCTATTATTTGTCTGTTTTATATTATTATTAATAATCTTACTTTTGATGATACTTTCTTACATGTGTCTAAGACCATACAGGAGGCTAAATATCAATCACTGTATTTATTTTTTGTTAAGGCTGGTTGGAGATCTGGTCCCCAGCATTGCTTAGGAAGAGTCCCTGGCTCCTCTGTTGCCAGCTGTTCCATTGCTGTGAGGTTTAGGTCAAGCCCTGCTTGGCGATGACTTTACCTGGAAGCATGGAGGAAAGTTTCCCTCCGTGTTGACCTTCTTTGTAGAATGGAGAGTGGCTAGAGTCTACCCAATGCCATCTCCATGGCTTCCCCAAACAAAAGAGCAGGTGGCTCACTAGGGATATGGGATATTTTGAGGGAGGTCTTCCAGTCCCTTTGGAGAACAAGGGGAAGAATGTCCCTTTTAATTCCTCCTTCCCCATTAGGCTAGTCTCCAAGTATGTTTATTAAAGAGACAGATGGTCAGTTACCCCAGTGTGGCACTTCCAGCTAGTGTGTACTATTTAAATCTGAGTACAAAATTAAATAAAAATATTTACCAAATACTTTTAAGTAAATAAATCTTGCTCTCTGAGTCTCAATTTCTGATGTCTTATATAACTTAATTAGTGTTTGTGTGACTTGCTTAGGTTTTCCAGTTTCCCTCCATTTTCTGGAAAGCATCTGCCATCTTAAGCCCCAAGCATAAGTCCATCTTTCCTAAAAGCATTTCAATTCTTACATCTTTCCAACATCTCTTCCCCCAGTTCTGATTCCCCTTTATTTTTTCTTAATACTATGAGACAGTAACAAATTAATTTATCATATTAAAAAAGAGTTGAATCCCAACTACACATATAGCATAATTCCATAAGTTAATATTACCTGTCTGCATACTGTTAGACTATGAAACTTTCTAAGTTCCCGGCAAGTCCCAGAAGACACAGACAATGAAAAGCCTTTTATGTTTCTCATAGTCCGAAGACAGGTCTACCATCACAGTGCTTTTGGTTGGGAAGAGCCCAAGGAGCAGTTAGAGAGAGAAGAAGACGACGCAAACACCTTCTGATGGATGTTTACAACACCTCGCAGAAATCAGCTTCGGAAGCCCTGTTAAACGGTGGTGGAAGAGTCAGGAAGATCCCCCTTAACCATTCTCTACAGGCGTCTTAGGCTATGGGATACAGCAGCCTTCTAGTTGCCCTCAAAGGCACAATGCTACCACTTTGCATTTCGAGCTGTTTTATTCTATTTTCAACCCATTCCAGAGTCAAGGAGCAGCGTGACCCAGGGTAGGAGAGTCTGAAGGATGCTTTGAGATCAACCGTCTTGAGTCTTAGCTCTCGAGTCAGTTGCTTGGTGAACTTCAGCAGCACAGACAATCTACCAAGACAGCACAAAAGATGTTCACCATGCTTGCAGGAGATGGCTGATAAAATCAGAATACCAACCTGCAAACGCACAGTGAGAAACAGAACGGTCAAATGAGCCGATACATTGACTCCTCTGTGACTATGGGAAATCAGAGCCTGGCAGCGGGGAGGTACATAAAAAGAGTTACCAAGCCACCTCTAGGAACATGCCAACAAGCTGTCTGCCTGCCATCATTTCCTTGAAAGATGCAGTAGGACAGAAATGCCATGGACAGACTCAGGATGTGAACCCATGTGGCCAGCCACTAGTGACATGATCTCTGATGGGCTATCCTGCCTCTTACACCTTAGATTAACCAGAGAGCAATATCTGCTTTATAAGATCGTCTTGCGGACCGGCAACAATGCAGGCTAAGAGCCTTACGTACAATCCTGTTCTAGAAGTGCTGTAACTGGACTGACTGAGCAGACGAGTCCATGTGTTAGGACTGGGCTCCTATCTGCGAAGCATGACTCAGGACAAGACTTTCTTCTCCAAGTAGCACTTTTTCTAGAAAGGCACAGATAGCTTTTCTGGCAATATTTGTTTCCTTCAAATAACTTTCCAAAAATAAAAAAATCTTAACCTCTTAATGTTTAAGGTCTGCCTTCCTGTGGCTCTATCTGTTTTTTAGTGATGGGGTACGCTCTTCAACTAAGTCACAGATGTGCTCTTGGTGATTTCTACATGTGGTACAAGGGGAGTGTCAACATGTGCACACACACACGCAAAGGCCACAGGTTGACATCCGTGTCTTCCTTTGTTGCTCTCCACCTTATTTTTGGAGACAAGGTTTCTCCCTGAACCCGAGGTCACTATTTCAGCTAGATTGATGGCCAGCTCTGTGCCCTCACCCCACTCCTGTGCTGGGCTCAGAGGAGAGTGTTCCCAGGCCTGGATTGTCACCTGGGTGTTGGGGATCCAAACCCAGGTCCCTATGTTGCACAGCAAGCACTTTACCTACGGAGCCGTCTCCTTAGCCCTTTCCATTCTTTTTTTTTGTTATTGTTGCTGTTATTGTTTGTGTTTTTGTTGGTTTGGTTTGAAGCAGGCTGGCCCTAATACAACCTTCCTGGCCAAACCCCCCGAAGGCTGGGCTCTCAGGTCTCCCTCCCCATCCAGGGCATTGTTGTTTCCATGGCGTCAGCTGTTCGTTTTTGCTTTAGAAAAACCCGATGTGGCCAAAGCTTCTAAACCATTTTATTTTTTAGTTTTTACTGGTTGAACTCTCCTAGGACAACTTATGTCTAAGTTATGAAAAAAATTCTCTATACCCTGCCTGAGGTTAGATGAAAATTGCCCTTTCTTAGCATGAAGAGATGCCTTGGGATGACTATGCATGACTGTCTTACTAGCTTGCAGCAGAACTACCCTGGTGCATCTTCCAAAGGATCCCACGTAGACTATGTGTTCCTTCCCTTTAAAGATGATTGCAAATTTATTTCGCTGTAAGGAATGATACAGTGCAACCCTGTCCATTCATCATGCCATCTCCACACCGGCAAATCCCCAGCATACCAGTGTCTACCATCGTCAACTAGTAACTGACCTTACCACGATCCTTCACCTCTATCCAGATCTCACCGGCTCATATCGACCCCTTTCACAGCTGTACTGTTAGTTTTATGTAAATTTCCCACCTCCATAGATTTGTGTGGTCACACACTTATTGGTGATTTGTACATCTTTACAGAAATGTCTACTGAGTTCATTTGTACCTTTTTGTTTTTCGACACTAGGCCCCTGTGCATGTTGGGTAAAAATGTAGTGTATGTGTATATGGTGTGTGTGTGTAGTGTATATATGTGTGGTATGTGTATGTATGGTGTGTGTGTGTGGTATGTGTATGTGGTGTGTGTATGTATAGTGTGTGTGTATGGTTATGTGGGGTGTGTGTGTGTGGTGTGCTATGATATGTGTGTGGTATGTGTGTGTATGTAGTGTGTGTGTATGGTATGTTTATGGTGTGTGTGTGGGGTGTATATGGTGTGTGTGTATGTGATGGGTGTGTATGATGTGTGGTGTGTGTGTGTGGTGTGTGTATAGTTATGTGGGGTGTGTGTGGTATATGTGTATATGGTATGTGTGTGTGGTGTGTGTATGGTATGTGTGTATGTGGTACATGTGTGTGGTGTGTGTATGGTGTATGTATATTGTGTACAGGGGGAAAGTCTCCTTACTTATCCCATCTCCTTACTCGCCTTTCCTTTGCAAAGACCCTGTTAGTTGTCAAGACCATGTAGAGACCAGAAGACTACAAGGAAAAGCTCAAGACCAACTTCCGGCTTCATTGGCTTGTCAGCGTCCCACGTGACAAATCATGTTTTCAGTTCTGTCTGCCTCCCTGGTACACCTTGTTACACACACACCTCTTTTCTTGTCCCAGAGAATCTACTGGCCCTCTTTCAGTTCACACTCAGCTTATAATGTGACCAGAGAATTCCCATAGATGAACAAGCCATGTGCTCTGGTCTTGGTGCTGGAGTTCTGTGGGGGCCCAGGAGATGGTCGGGGCTGACTGTGCTACTTGGGATGAAGGGGCCAGTTCAGGAAATGAACTTGACTAAGAACCTCAGGGAGGGAGTGCAGTAACGGACCCAATAAACCAACTCCTGCAACTTTGCCCCAGTGATGTCTAAGATAGAAACATCTGCTTCAGCTTCCCCGGTGCTGAGCTATTAACATGAGCCACTGTGTGTAGCTGTGACTTTGACTTTACAAAGTTCCCCTTGAATTTGAGTGAATTAGTTTGGATAAGGTCTTAGGTAACAAGCGCCTGGGGACACAGAATACACATTTTGGCAGTGTCTAGTTTTCTACACATGGTAGTATCCTCAGAATTGAAACAAAGACTGAGAGGTGGTTCTCTGCCTTCCATTTTCCACATTTCCCGAACACAAACTGGTCCATTGCTCCAGTTACATTAGATGACATCACCAGGGCTGGAGAAAAGGCTTAGCTGGAAAACACGCTTGCTATGCAAAATTGGAAACCTGAATTGGATCCCTGGAGCCTAAGTAAAGATGAAAAGGAGAGAATCAACTTCACAAAACTGTCCTCTGACCTCGACAAATGTGCCATGGCATGAATGCTGCACCCACATATATGTTGCATGCATGTGCACATATGCATATTAATAGTAAATAACTATTTCTAAATAAAAAGAAAATCTCACTCATTTACTGGTAGGATATGCTGGCTGGTTTTGTGTTAGCTTGACACAAGCCAGAGTCATCAGAGAGGAAGGAGCCTCAGTTGAAGAAATGCCTCCTTAAGATCCTACTCTAAGGCATTTTCTCAATTAGTGATTAATGGGAAGGGCCCAGCCCATTGTAGGTGTTGCCAGCCCTTGGCTGGTGGTCCTGGGTGCTCTAAGAATGCAGGCTGAGCAAGCCATGAGGAGCAAGTCAGTGAGCAGCACCCTCCTTGGCCTCAGCGTCAGGTCCTGCCTGCAGGTTCCTACCCTACCTGAGTTCCTGCCCTTACTTCTTTTAATGATGAACTGTTATATGGAATATATATTACATAACATATAACATTCTGCATATATTATATGCAGAATGGACCCTCCCCTCCCCAAGTTACTTTTGGTCATGGTGTTTGATTACAGCAATAGTAACCCTAACTAAGACATAAGGGTAAGTTTCATTCTTCTCCTGAGCTAAATGAAGAAGCCTCTTCAAGGAAAGAAAAGAGGAGATATTCCACATCCTAGGAATTTTATTTAGGGCTGGAGAGATGGCTCAGGGGCTTAGAGCACTGCTGCTTTTGCAGAGGACCCTGGTTCATTTCCCAGCACCAATACGGCGGCTGACAACCATTTGTGACTCCAGCTTCAGGGGATCTCAAGTCCTCTCTGGCCTCTGTGGGCACCAAGCACATACATGGTGTGCACACACATGCAGGCAAAGCACTCATACATAGGAAATAAAATAATAAGTCTAAAAAAGAACCTTATCTTTGCATAATACATTGTGATTCTTCTCATTCTGTGTGGTATTTACTCTGCTGATATTAATCTTCCATTAGTATTTCACAGTGAACGACCAGGCATAAATGTTCCCCTGGCCCCAAAGAGCTGAGCCTAACGGGAATGTGACCTAATGAGTCTTTGACAAAAGGAGGGTACGAGCCAAAATTGCAAAAAAAAAAAAAACCTTCCTGAAAGGATTCTGGCACTCAGCTTTGGTTTGAAATGGTTCTCCAAATGGTATTATTTATCGAAATGACTTGCTAAGCTGTTACCCAGATGGCCACATCGCAGAGAGTCAGCCCTGCCAGCTCCATGCGTCTTACCATGTGTTCTCTTCCAATAAATGTCATTCCACAAGTGTGAGTGATGTACATGCTTACCCAATCTGTGTGCCAGGCAGGCTGCACAGCAAGGGGCGAGGTGGCAAAAACCTCTGCTCCTTCTGCTTCTTCTGTGTTTCCAAAACTCTTGCTTTTCCACAGAGGGAAAAAAGAACCACACCTAAAGGACTGGGGGCATCTCCCACCATTTGTATTTGTGATGTGCTAGAAATCTTCTGGCTTCAAAGGACAGAGAGAAAAGGTAAATGCTCTTGAAAGCATGTATTCTATGCCCACATGAGCTTGTCACCTAAGACCCCATGCACTTTAGCTTGTCCCAAAAGGGGCACTTCATAAGTCAAAGTCACAACTGGATACTGCGGCTCATGTCAATCAGCTCAGCACTTACGTGGCTGAGGCAGACTGAGACCAGCAAGGGCTTCATAAAGGGGCCCTATTTGAAAAAGCCAATGATAATAGTAATATTATTCAGATTTTTGTTATCAAGTGTCACATAGGTCTTACAGCACAAAGGAGGCTATCAAAACCTGGGAAAATGGCATCCCGTGGTCAGTACATCCCTGGGGACAAATCTTCCATGGTACCACATGATGGACAGACAACTCCCACCTCCAGATGGAAAGGGAAAGCCCCCTGGATCATCTTTGCTGAGGCTCTTGAGACCACTCTGACTGGTGACTGACAGGCTGCAGAACTTAAGATAACACTTTCCAGCAGTGGAAAGTGTCTGCCTGTAAAAGAGAAGGTTTGTCTGGCCTGAACCAGTGGGGAGAGATGGTTGTGGCTAATCTGCGCGGGACCGGAGTTCAGAGTTCCAGCTCGGCTACTACTAGTCATTATGTGACATTGGCTAGGCTTGCTCTGTGCCTCTGTCTCTTCATCAGTAGAGTGGGAAGCTTAGTGGAACTGAGCTCCCCACATTTTTATAATGACTGGAAACACAGTGAAAGCACACCTTCTGCCTGGTCAGCCTCCCAGAACTAACTGTCGCCATGTGCTGTGAATTAGCATTTCTGTGTGTGACAAACCTTGTATATTGCCATCGTCCCTTGAGATTATACCACCCGGTGCGGTGTAGTCAGTCTGTGTAAGAGTGTTCCCATGAGGATGAGATCATCAGACGACACCCATCTCAGGATGTGTCTCTGCAGCTAAGTGACACATGACTCTGAACTCCGCTGCAAGCACCACTTGAGGTCTTTGCTTATCTTTTTTCACTTGGCTATTTATTAGGAGATGAGCTTCTTGCCACAGCGATTTTTCATACACTCTCAGGGCCAGCTGGTGTGGAGCACAAAATATGAATGAGCCACCCATTAATGGCCAGGACTGTCACAGTGTCTATGTACCAAGAACCTCCTGGGAGCCTCTGCCAGGAGTGTTGTGGGCAAATGTGGAGGGCTTATATCATGTTGAAGTTCATTGGCAATCATAAGTGAGAATGACAAGGGCTGTTTGTTTTTTCTAAAATTTTTCAGCATGAGGAAAAGGAGCCAACTATTAAGTTGTTTTTACTGCATCCTAAATTTGGACACTGCAGGAGTTAGGTGACCTGGTGTCCCCTTCAGAGTCTATGATGACTTGCCTTGACCAGCAGCATAAACAGCATCATTAAATCCACAAGGTCAGGCCTCACCACGAAATAATGGTTTTAAGAATTTTGGCAAAAAAAAAACCCAACATGCGCATAGTGAAGGATTTCTATAAAATGTTGCCTTTCCCCAAATATGATGATCCCTAGACAGAAATGGCAGTGGTTGTTTCTCTCCACCATTCTCTTGATTTCTAATTTCACCCAGCAGGTGACTACAGGGGTCCTCCTTGACTCATGGCCCGGAGGATTATTGTTTCTCAGGAATAGATGCAGCTCATTGGGCCAACACCATCCAAAGGCGAATCCCCAACTTCCCTTCCACTAGCACAGGGATTGAGTACGACCTCAGAATTTCCATACCACAGCCTCTCACAATTCGGTTATATGTTAAAGAATAAGAACAGACACTGCCCATATGTGGAGGATATAACTTCTGATTTTCTTAGTCAAGTGAAGTACCATTTTATTTGGTACAGCAATGTGCTTAGCCCAAGGATACCATATATGTCATGGTTGGTTAGGCCAAATAGCTACCTCATTTTCCTTTGATGCTACCGTTCCAGACTCCCCTGAACCTGGCCACTGACATGCAAAAGGAAGTCTACTGGGTAGCAGATGGGAAAGGGTTGCATCCTCAATAGGGAAAACCCTTTCTACTCACGTTCCTTCTGCTCACTTGGGACAGTGTAGTAAAAACACAGCAGCTGGAGCCATGGCATCCATCATGTAACCATGAGACAACACACATGAAGACCCAAAGTCACCATATTGAGGACAGCAGAGTAGAAGGTGAAAAGAATGGGTCCTTCGTGATAGCACCAAACTTCTAAGTCCACTGCTCTGCAAACATAGTGAAAGTCAACCAGAAGTCCTCATTACAGGTGGGTACAGAACCAAACTCTCTCCGCCCATCTCCCACTGTAACGGGGCAAGTGACCTGTACTAGAAGAAGCTTCTCTTGCCAGTGGGGCTTTGTGAGGAAATTCCCTCTCTCCAAAGGATGCTGAAGACAGATTCCTTTCGTGACAGTGGGGCAAGGGTCCTACTTTCTAGAGAAGAATACCAAAGTATTTAGACACCAAGTGGCACCCAATAAAATCAATTTAAAATTGTTCAACAGAGAAATGAAAAAGCTAGGAATAAGGTGTGATAGCCACATGGCACTGTGACTATAGTCGCCGCCTTTGAACGGTATGTTTCAAAACGCTGGACAGATGGCTCGGTGGTTAGGAGTGCCGCAGATGCTCTTTCAGAGAACCTGAGTTTAGTTCCAGGCACCCACATCAGGCCGTTCGCAATTCCAGCTCTAGGAGATCTGACTCCCCTGTGGCTTGTGTACACACCTGCATGAATGAATGCACTTGAGCGCATGCACACATGCACACTTGCACACACAGATAATACAGTTTTTAAAATGCTGAAATGGCAGACTTTGTTATGTGTATTTCACCACAATAAAAAAGAAAGACAACATCAAACACCCTACGACCATTAGAAGGGCTATTTCACCACAATAAAAAAGAAAGACAACATCAAACACCCTACGACCATTAGATTACAAAAATAACAAGTGGTAGCTGGGTGTGGTGCCACACACCCTTAATCCCAGAATTTAGCAGACAGAGGCAGGCAGATTGCTATGAATTTGAGGCCAGCCTGGTCTACGTAGTAAGCTTTAGGACAGCTAGGGCTGTGTGGAGAGACTCTGTATCAAAACAAAGCAAAAACAAAACAAGCGTTGGTAAAGATGCAGAAAAAATAGAGCTTTTTAATCTGTCTTATGCATGCTTGGCTGACCTGGTACTAGCTAGGTAGATCAGCTTGGCCTCAAATACACATAAATCCATATATCTCTGCCTCCCCAGTGCTGGCAATAAAAGCAAGTGCCACCATGCCTGGCCCAAAATTAGAATGATTACCGGGAATTTGAAATGTTATAGGCAGCTGGGGTGATGGCTCGTGGGATAGGGCTATGATTTAGTGGGCCAACTGCTTGAAGCACAAGTGTGAAGCCCTGAGTTCAAATCTCTAGACCCTACATAAAGTTAGACACAGCGGTGCTGGGATTGTAGACATATAATTCCAGCTCTCCTATGAGAAGATGGGAACCAGAGGTAGGAGGTGCCTTGGGAGCCTAAGCAAGGTAGCCTGGTCATGTAACCCCAACTGCAATAAAGCTGTTGCCTCAGTCAAGAAGGAAAGTTAAGACTAAGAGCTGACCTCTACAGGCATGCTGTGGGACACACATATGTGTCCTCCACCCCTGGACATCACACGGAGAGAGTAGGATGATGTGACATACCATTAGGAAACAATAGAGTGGCTTCTCAAAAAGTTAGAAGTAAAATTAGCACATGATGCAGAAATTCCACTCTGGGTCTTTCTTTGACCATGTGGTGGTTTGGATGAAGAATGTCCCTCTAGACTCACCTATTTGAACATGTGATCCCCCGCTGGCTCATTTAGGAAGGTTACAGAACCTTTAGGAAGTGGGTCCTTGCTGGAGTAATTGTGTCACTGGGGTGGGGGCAGGCTTTGTGGTTTTAGATAGCTTTGTTCTATTTCCTGTTCTCTTTCTGCTTCCTGTCTGTTGACAAAATGTGACCAACCAGCTTCCTGTTCCTGATGCTATGCCTTCCCTGACACAAATCTTTGCCTCTGGACCTGGAAGCCAAAAATAAACACTTCTCTTTTCAAGTTGTTTCTGGTCATAGAATTTTATCACCGTAGAGACAAGGACACAAACCACAGGAGTAAAACCAGGCATACTATGTGTAATCCAATACTTAAAGCAACAGACATTACAACAGCCAAAGACAGAAACAACCCAAGCGCCGATCAATGAATGAAAAAAGTGGCACTTTACATACAATAAAACATTGTTTAGCTTTAAAAAGGAAAAACAAAGCAAGCACGGTAGCTCACACCTACAATCCCAGAACTCAGGAGGGTTGTCACAAGAGAAAGGCCAGTCCAAACACGAAATTCTGACAAATGCCATCCCATGAACAAAGCGACATTGTTGTGCGATTTCACTTATGAGGTAGCAAAGTGGAACCAACAGAGACAGTGGAACGGAGAGAAAGCAGGTGCTAGCTGTCAGGTGGAGTCAGGGAATGGATGTTTGTATTTCATGAACACAGTAAGTGTTTCTATTCGAAAGTATCAGTTTCTGGGTAACACAATGTCCCTTCCACCCAGGGCAGATGCGATTGTTATATATATATATATATATTATTGTGTGTATAATGTGTGCATGCACACATGCACAGACACCATGGCATTTGTGGCATTTGTGGAGTCTCTCTTACTGTTACGTGAGTTCTGGGGATCCAACTCAAGCTGACAGGCTGCACAGAAAGCCCTTTTACTCAGCAAGCCTAGAGGTAGTTCTTAGAAGTCTAACAAACTGTAAACTAAATGCCAAGTTACCCACTGTCTACACTCAGGCTTACACTCCAATTACAACGGTGGAATGGTGTAGGAAGTGGGGATTTGCTGGCTGTGGCAGAGATTGCCAGCTGTCTATGGATGTCTACTTCCTGCTTCTTCCGCTCTGTTAGAACAGGTAGGCATACAGCTGCCCGGCTGTGCATGGTATGACTACTTGATTAATTCCTTACCAATGGGGGACAAACAAGAGGGATTTCTCACGCATCCCCTCTGATCTAAGACAATGGCCACCAATGCACTGATGCTATGTTGCACATGGCCTCGCTGTTATCAACCCCTACTCTCTGATTGATTCCGAACCTCCATCCCCTATACTACATAAGAAGACAAAAAGCCCTCCCATTTCAAAGCCATCATGCCATTAGATTCTTATTGCAGCTGCAGAATCTTTTTCTGTAGCAATACGCTCAGATGCGCTTGGAGCTGAAGTCCAAACTCTCATCAAATGGCAGAGTCACCCTGTTCATGACCTACCTGGAAAGCTCTATCATTTGTAGGTGATACTAACATAGCCTTAACTGGGGATTAGGTGACATCCAAGAGATTGCAGTGACTAGGCAATTTCCTCATGTCTATGGTAGAACCGAGGTGAGGGAATGACTTCCTGAGCTAACAATGTCTACTTTTTTATATTTTTTCAGTTTTTTTTCCCTAGAGAGAGATGCCCAGGCTAGCCTCAAATTTGCTACATAGTCAAGGTGATCTTGAACCCTGATCATCCTGCCTTCACCTCCCAAATCATGAGATTACAGGCACACACCGCCACACCTGGTTTATGTGGTGCTGGGGATTAAAGGAAGGTCCATATTAGACAAGCACTCATCGAGAGGAGCCCTCAGTCCCAGTCTCACAAAGATCTCATAAACACACAAATCCTTTCCCTACTGTCAAGTATTTTCTGCATCAAGATGCACTTAAGACCCCTCCGAGGCAGGGGGAAGGCTGGGTTTTGTTACTGACGTAATTTGTAGATGGTGAGGTGATGTAATCTGTAGATAGCGGGGTAATATAATTTGTAGATGGTGAGGTGTTGTAATCTGTAGATTGGGAGGTGGATTAATTTGTAGATGGTGGGGTGATGTTATTTGTAGGTGGTGGGGTGATGTAATTTGTAGGTGGTGGGGTGATGTAATTTGTAGGTGGTGGGGTGATGTAATTTGTAGATGGTGGGGTGATGACATAATCTGTAGGTGGTGGGGTGATGTAATTTGTAGATGGTGGGCTGATGTAATCTGTAAATGGTGGGGTGACATAATCTGTAAATGGTGGGGTTATGACGTAATCTGTAGATGGTGGGGTGATGTAATTTGTAGATTGGGAGGTGACTCTTGCACAGGATGAAGAGTCTCTTCTAGCTTTTTCACCATATGCAATTATCTCATGTATCTGCTGATCCCAGAGGCAAAAAACCCAAAAAGTTTGTGCTCGTCCAATAATCTGACCACAAGCTGTGATATACGCCCTGGTTCACAGCTGTGAAACAGCCCTGCAACAGCCTCTGGTGTACCATGCCAACTCAGCAAGCACAGAACCCTCAAGATACAGGCTCACTTTTGCTAAGCTCTGACATCAATGCTTACTTCGGTGAAGAGAAAACAGCCAAACATGAAACAAATCAGAGCAAAGTAAGAGTTGCCCCACCCAAGTTCCCAGAGCACAGAAAATGATCAGGAATTCTAGGCAATGAAGATCTGAGAGGCGAACTCTGGCTGAATCTTGTGTGGCTAGAGGAAGAAGGCCACAACAGAAACACAATGACCAACCAACCCTGAACACTGACGTTAGATATCCCTGTCAGTCATGTGGCAGCGTCTTGGTAGATAATGTGCAAAGGACAAGACATCATTCTCCCACACTCCATTATGCTGCACCTCAGGACAGAGCAAAGACCATGAGTATGACCTGGATCCGTGGGTGATGCATCTTGCCTAACCTTACTAAGCCTCAATTTTCTCATCACAGTGTGGGGTTCATACAGTACCTACTTCTTTGGGTTTCAGTTAAGACTAAGACTTAATCTAATGCTGACATGTGCATGCTAGTCCTTCTGTGGTGGTTTGAAAAAAAAAAGTCCCCCAAAGAAAGTGGCACTATTAAAAGGTATGGTCTTGTTGGAGTAGGTGTGGCCTGTTGGAGGAAGTGTATCACTGTGGGGGTGGAGTTTGAGATTTCCTTTGCTCAAGCTCCACCTAGTGAGTGACACAGTTCACTTCCTGCGGGTCAAGATATAGGACTCTCTGCTCCTTCTCCAGCACCATGTCTGCCTGCATGCCACCATGTCAACCATGGACTAAACCTATGAAGATATAAGCCACCCAATTAAATGTCTTTCCTCTGTAAGAGTTGCCATGGTCGTGGCGTCTTTTCACTGTGATAGAAACCCTAAAACAACTCCCATCATTATTAATGGCTGTTTCTAATACTCCTGATGGCCACCCCATTTTGACCCAAGGAAAGAAAGCAAAACTGTAAATTCCAGCTTAATGGTACCCACATAGGAATTCGGAGAGGAACCTGGAAGAGAATGCAGGGCAGCCTTTCAAAGTTCCCTCGGAGAAGCAGGGTATGACTTTATAAAAAAGGGAAAAATATTTAGGCAGTCTCTTGGAAATTACTTTATGCAGATGGCTTCTCTGGAGGGACAGAAAGTACAAACCATAGGTTGTTTGTTGGCATTCAAATGGATCCTGAAGCAGGCTGTTCATCATCCTACATCCTTCCCTCTGCAAGAACTAATCAACAACTCTGAACTGGAGTCCCCTGAGCACATGCGGAAACGCTCCATCAACAGAGCAGCAATCATTGGCAGCAGGGGCTCACAAAGTGTAATTAGTGCCCAATGTCTGCTCTTCCAAAGCCAGCGATCACTGCTCTCAGCTGGGAAAAGCTGCCTTTATGTGGAGTCTCCCTTCATTTGGTATTCTGCACAGAGGCACTCTGGAATAAACCCCGGAAGGAATTCTACCTTCCCTGCCTCTCCTCTTTCACTGAGAGCATCATCTTCTTACTCTTGAGCACTCAGATGGCTACAAAGTTTGGGGATGCAGATGAAGGAGCAAAACCAGCTTGGTCACTGCATGGCTTAAGTTTTGTTTGTTTGTTTGCTGTTCTGGGATCACATCCTGTGCCTCACACATACTAGGCAAGCACTCTACCATTGAGAAATATCCCAGATCAAGGGTGGACATGTCAGATGTCAATGCAGTAAGGGCTGAGGGATGCTCAGGTAACAAGTGGATGTGTCTGACAGAAACTTTCTGGAGACTCAGAAGACCAAGTGTCCTGGTTAACTTTGTCAGTTTGACACAACCTGGTGTTATGGGGGAAAAGAAGTCTCAGCTGAGGAACTGCCTAGATCAGGTTGGTCTGTAGGTATTTCTGTGAGGGATTTGCTTGATTAGGACGTGGAAGGGTCCAGTGCACTGTGGGTGGCAGTCTTCCTTGGGCAGGTGGTCCTAAAATATATAAAACACTAAGCATAAGTCAGCAAGGGAGTCAGCAAACAGCATTGCTCCATGATTCCTGCTTTATGTTTCTCCTTTAAGTTCCGGTCTGACGTCTCTCAGTGATGAACTATGACCTGGAAGTATAAGATTGAATCAATTCTTTCCTCCTCTCAGTTGCTGAGCGTTTTAGCAGAAAGAATGCAGAACACTACGTAAATGTCTTTTCTTTCCACTCATCCGTGTGCACTGTTCAGTCTGCAGAGGGCCCAAAGAGAACACAAAGCTGGAGGGAGGCCAACTCTCGATTCCTGAGCTAGGAGATCCACTTTGCTACCTCAGAACAGCAGGACTCTGGGTTCTCCAGCCTTGCAACTTTAAACTTAACACCAGTGACTTTCCTGGCTCTCAGGCCTGCAGGCTCTACCATGGCCCTGCCCGGATTTCCAGTTAGTAGACTGTACACTGTTGTGCTTCTGAGCCCTGTAGTGGCATGAGCTATCTCCATACTACATCTATATAGATAGATCCTCTTGGTTCTGTTTCCCTGGACAGCCCTGACTCATGCAATCATCAGCAAGGTGGCTCAACAGTTGAGGGGATAAAATTACCACACAGAATTATCACACATCCTAACAAGGACTTTCAAGCTTGTAGCCAAGGGGATGGGAGTGCTTCGCAGCTCTCTTTGAAGCCTTCAAAAAACATGTTCAGAAAGTACTGGGTAGGGCTGGAGAGATGGCTCAGAGGTTAACCTGTTCTTCCAAAGGTCCTGAGTTCAATTCCCAGCAACCACATGGTGGCTCA
>LOEQ01006079.1:1992-15721 GCA_001685075.1 Bramus lutescens
TCACTCACTCACTCACTCACTTATTTATTTATTTATTTATTTATTTATTTATTTATGTTAAAAAAGGGGCAAAACCATCTCAGCAGCGCCAGCCGCTTGCAGTGGAGCATGCCCGGCCTGCAGAGGCAGTCGTCTCCCACTTTTTTCCTCCGCCCCCCGCTCAGGACTAGGCTCCACGAGAGCCACTTTCTCTCACTTTGGCAGTTCTAGTATAAGTTCACAACTGCCTGCACCCCAGCGGTGGTTTTCGGTTCCAGAGCCAAGTTTTTGAAGCTAGTTTTTTGAGCCAGGACGGCCAACCCAAAGCCTGCATACACTTAAGGGAAACAGGGCACTCCTGGAACTACCCCGGAGAGGGCGGAGCGCTCCCACCCCTGGGGCAGGGCAACAAGAGAGTTCCCTCTCCGGAACGTTGCAAACAAAGCCCATGAATAGCGCAGGGGGGCACCCGCGAGAGACGGACAGGAAGAGGCTGGGGGACCGTCAGAGATGGGACCACTGCACGGAAACGGCGTTGGGGGCAGGGCTGCAGCCTTATCCCGGGATGGAGGGTGCCGGCGAAGGAGTGAGAGGCCGGGGGGAGCAGGCCGTGAGGTCCTAGTGGAGGCCTGCAGCCTGCTGGCAGTGGAGGACCAGGCCACCCGAGAAAGAAAGGGGTCAGGTCACTCTGAGCCCTAGAAGGCGCAGTCGAAGAGGAGGGAGCTGCAGACACTCCCTTGTTCTGGGCTCAGGCTCTTTTCGTGTTTGGAGCAGGCCTTTTGTGAGGAGAGTTACCCAAATCTCCGTGTTAGAGCCACATGCCAAACACCCAAACGCTAAGTTAGGGTTAGGAGGCCAAATCTTTTTGGGGACGGTCCTAGGAAATGAGTGGGTAGGGGTCTTTCCCATTCCTTCTCCTGATTGGTGGGTTAGACGCTTGTAGATCCACGCCTGGATTGGGGAGGGGTCTGCAGGACGTTAGATTTCGACGCTAGGATTGGGGGGATTCTAGTGCTTAGAGATCTGAGCCAAGCCTTTGGTAGGGGGAGCCAGACAATTGGAAAGCCTAGGTGATTTTTGGGGAGGGGTCTTTGCGCTTTGGCGGAGCGCAAAATTGCGCCGTTTATTGTTTTTGTTATTATTATTATTATTATTTTTAGCCTAAGGCCTTGCAAAGAGAGGTTTCTGTGCAAGGGTGGACCAGCTAGACCAGACTAAGAAAGAAAGTGAAAAAAAAAATCAAGATTATAAGGGGGTGGGGGACCCTGAAAAGGGGGTTCACAAAGGGTGAGACATGGCCACCAGGCGTTTAACCGACGCTTTCTTGTTGTTGCGGAATAATTCCATCCAAAACCGGCAGCTGTTAGCCGAGCAAGTGAGTAGTCACACCACCTCCAGCCCTCTGCATTCACGTAGCATTGCTGCGGTGAGTCTCCTGGCGGCCACTCCAGACACACAGTGTGTGCACTGCGGCTCTGCCTGTCTGTCTGTCTCTGTCTGTCTCTCTGTCTAAAAAGGAAGAAAGAAAGAAAGAAAGAAAGAAAGAAAGAAAGAAAGAAAGAAANNNNAAAGAAAGAAAGAAAGAAAGAAAGAAAGAAAGAAAGAAAGAAAGAACGAACAAGACGACGGCGATTAGGATACTTAAGTGTAAGGGTTCCTTGGCCAGGGGTCATGGGGCACCTACAACCCCCAATGGGCACTACAGTAGTATCAAGCCCTCTCTGCCTTACTTTACCCTTCTCACTTACGTGGTCCTCCTAGTCTGCCTCCCCCAGCTACCTCGTTGTCACAGCACGACAGGCAGCTTCAATTTACATATGTTTTAGCCAGGAGGACTTGGAATCTAGGCCTTTCTCCAACCTTCTTTTTATTTTGTTTTGTTTGGAGTGCTCCCCTTCCCCGCCCTCCTGCAATGGCTTCACTTTGGTTCTTTGGGTCAGGTGGTTGGTTAGCTGACTCAAATCCTTGCAGAGAGAACTCTCCCCCACCCCCACCCAGGAAGGAGTTTTGTGGGGGGGTTGGGAGGGGGTGTGCGTGTGTTTGTATGTGTGCTCATTTTATTTTCCCACCATTTTTCTTCAAATGGCCCCAGTCCTCGGTGTACCTCCTGCACCCACAAGTAATTGCTTTGCTGTTTTTCCTGGGGCTCATGTTGGTGAGACTGCAGGGTGTTATGCGCTTCGTTTTCCATTTCCCACACAGGAAATTAAGCTTTCCCCTCCATTCGAACTTTTTTTTTTTTAAAAAAAAACCAAACATGATGTGGATGTGAAAATTAACGCCCCAAAATAGTACATGGCTTTTGATTTTATTGACCGGAGCTTCACTTGGTTTAGCAGTAGTGGGTTTTTGTTGTTGTTGTTGTTCTTTTTCAAAGCAGTGTTCCAGAAAGATTGCTGTATTTGGTTTGTTTTTGGTGGAAGCTTTGACTTCCTGAGCCTCAGTCTACTGCCCTCTCAGATAGCGGGAGGTCTGAGTGGTCCAACCAGAGGAATATTGTTGGCTTTGTAATACCTTTAATTGAAAAAGGGAGGTTTGAATGGAAGCAGCCTTAGAACATAGGGGCATGAACAGTTTCCCCAAGACCTTAGGAGGTTGTATTTGAAATACAGTTTATGAAACCCTGCACCTTTGCACCTTTCCTACCTTTTAGATGCTGCATTGCCTTTTCATCTTTTCTTTTATCATTTATCGAAGTGCTAATGAAAAATTAAGCTCTGTGTCATGATTGTCAGTGTTTTGCCAAGACAGTTGTCCCTTTTTTTAAGTCACCGTGGAAATTATGTTTGGCCATATTATTCACTGTCCCGTCCCGCGGGGCAGGTAATTTTACGGGTCTCAAAGGGGCATCGCCTGAAAATAATGGGGGGAGGGAGAAAGGGAACCAAGCGCGTAAAGGAATTCACAGAAAAGGTATTTGAAGCCATGTGAGCAGTTTTAAGGATTAAGGTTTCAGATGTAAACTTTGGTCACAAGGCATAGACAACTAGCTCCAAGTGTATGGGGGCTTTTGTTTGCATTTATATTTGTAGGGTTTTTACACTTATAAGCTGAAAGAAATATTATATAGAAATAAGTAGGAAAAATCTTAGCATGTTCATTCTAACACGGCTTTTGAAAAAGAATCTTCACAAATTAAACCGAGAAATAGTGAGTGGAGACAGGATGAATACCACTGGTGGGTCTTCTCAGTTATGTTAAATAAGAGTCATCTGTTCTTTATGACTTAATTTTATGCTACCTCATGGGGAAGGGGGAGAAAAAACACAACCCAGAGCTAAACCCATACTAAAGCTTCTAGGGTCTCAATTTTAATTGATGAAGAAGATATTGTTTGATTTTTTAAATTTAATTCTGTACGTTCAAAGCATCCTATGATGAAGAAGATATTGTTTGATTTTTTAAATTTAATTCTGTATGTTCAAAGCATCCTGAACCTTTGGGTAGCATGATAAAAAAATTAACCATTAATTCAGAGAGTTTAAAAACACAATGTCTCTGACAGACAGCTTTTCTAAACTACGTTGCTGAGTCCAGCTGCTTTTTAAATGTTTTTCTAAGCGAGACTATTTGAATATGTATCTGTTTGCCTATCTAAATATGTGGGGAGTAAAATAATTTAAAATGCTTAGTTGTAGTATATGGTTTGGAAAAGCAGATGATGTCAAGAATTATACAGATCCATTTAGCAAATTCGGACAGCATTTTGAAAATGATTTATGAATGCAACTAAAATTCATGTTGAAGTTAAGAACATTAAAAATATTTTCATATGTCATACTATTGAAAATACTGAATGCTTTTATTAGCTGGTGCTTCCAGCATTTTCCTGAGATGGCTACCAGGAGTCAAATCCGTGGAAATACTGCACGATCAGTTCAGACTACTCAAAAAAAAAAACCCAGACTTTTGCAGTCCAACAAAAATAGTTTGCCTAAGTTAGAATTTAAAAGGCAAAAGCACATATTCACAGCTCTATATTTTAATTGTGTTCATTAAGAAAGCAAATGCATGCTGTAGATATCTGTGTTTAGAATGAAATGTTATATTTTCAGTTTGTTTATAAGTTTTTTCACAGATTGTTGCTGCACATAAAATAATCAAGAATATCAAGATATTAACAGAAGTTGTAATTTTTATAACTTCTGGAAATCAAGAAAGAAAGCATTATTGAAGAAAAAGATATGCTTAAGACAATTTTTAAAAACTCCTGCATCATTCATACAGTGCTTTTGGCTGAGAAAAACTTGAAAACCACATTTTGACTTGCAATTTCAAAACTATCTGGTAAATCAAAACTATCAGTCAGCATTGAATATGGACAAGATATTAGATGATATTAAATTATCCAAATAATTATAATTAAATTTGCTAATTTTATTAGATATCTATGAAAATATTTAATATTGAAATAGAAATTATATATTCTGCTCTCAAAAATAGAGGAAGCAGAAAAGCAAAACATTTTTAATTGTTGAATGTAGTGATGCTGATGCATGCCAGGCCATTGTAAACATTTTTAATTGTTGAATCTAGTGATGCTGATGCATACCAGGACATTTTACTGCTTTGCATTTTTCTCAATATAGTTTCCAGCTTGGAGAAATTATAAATAAAAAATTTTTAAAGTATGTATTTGTCTTGAATCAAATGAAACAAAAGAGACAATTTGTAAATGCTTATTTAAACTTATATAATTAAAAGGGAAGTAGCCAAACCTGAGAATTTGATTTTAAAAAATCATTACCTGGAATTTTAAATTTCTAATTAGAAGGGAAAACTGTAGACATTGATTTTAGTGTTTGTTGTTTCATATGTAATTAAAATTAAATATCTAAAATGAAAGATTTTATTTATTTATTTAAAACTTTAATATCGAGCTTTCACATCCTTATTGAGGACAAAACTACAGAAATGGATTACAAAGTAGTATGTAGATATGCATATCTTATACACCTCAAAACAAACCACAGTGGAAGCCTTAACATTTAAAAACAGTAAGCCCATACTTTTAAATAGTGGTTTGAAGAGAAAATGACAGATTTGTTGGTGATGGTTGCAGCAGGAGGCTGTGTATGCATAGAGATTTACGGCTAGGTACAGGAAAATGTGTGACGAATAAGGAGGGGTTTAAGGAGGACTTGCAGGCAGCAAAATAACCCAACAAACCCCCCAAGGACCAGAATGGACGTAGAGGCCTTTGGCACTTGTCCCTTTTTGTGTGGAACCTCAGGTTTTCTTGTTGGACTCTTCTGTGATGGATACAGCATTCTGGCAGCTGTCATCTTTTACTTCTGAATTGTCTTTTCCTTTATCAATACCAGCAATTTGTCTCCCACTCTAGGGTCTCTCCCCTGGTGTTTGTGGCTTAGAACACTGATTCTTCCTGAATGTGGACCCCACCATTGCTGTATTCCCTGGAGGGTTTTTTTTAGACTCAGCTGTCCCGGATCAGATGTATAGTTTAAGTTTCTTCACTGTGAATGAGGACTGATTTTTCTGTCTTCTTTTGAAAGCTCAGCACAACTATACGAAATTCTACTCATTTATGTTTTTGTGTTCATATTAGTAAGGTTAATTTTGTTAAAAACAGAATGGGGTTTGATTTTTGTGTCCAAACCAAAGGCACTTGTTGATACTTTTCAGGAGCTGGGTCCAGCATTAGGTCTGGAGCATCCATCACAGTGTCCTTCGGCAGCGTATGATAAAGGCAGAGTGATGGATGGAAGTCTGGGAATTCAGTCTGAGCCCTGCTCTGCTGTGGGTGTAATCTTTTTGGACATCTTTAGTCTCCTTGCTAAATTGAGGATTTTGAGTGAGGTGATCTCCGATGGCCCCATCAATTCAACAGTGTTTCTGCAGTTCTGTTTTAATATTTGTTTCTCCTGACCAAAGCACACAACCTTAACTTTAAATTGAAAAGGAGAAATCTATAGTCAACAACAGTGTTGGCTGTCAACTCAAGGCTATGGAGGAAAAATAGAGTAGCCCAATACTGTACAAAAGTAACTTTTTGACATCTTGTCTGCTAAGCCCAGGGTTGAAGTCAGTGCCTTGTACAGGCAATTGCGAGCAGCTGGCTTCAGGAACCTGTGAGGATTTATAAAGTTAAATAATAATTAAAAATAAAATCTGGGAATGACTGAAAGGGGGAAGCTGAGTTGGTTCAGGTGCCATGTTGCTCTTGTTTTCTCGACTCTTGAGATGAATCTGAACCAGGGTGGGATTGCTTGGCTAGTGTGGGATTGCTTGGCTAGTGTTGACCATCTGATCTATACTCTGCTGTAAAAGCATGCACGATCTATAAATGGAAACCAACGTTAATTGCTCCTAGATTAGTTTGAAACTAGCCCATTATTTTTAATAAAATGTGTGCTTTGTGGGGGGAGAGAACCTAAGGATTAACTGTGGTTTTAGGAACCTGAGGTCCTTACTCAGTCTTGACTGTGATATTAGTGAAGATTTATGTGTGCTTACTGTGTGCCTGGCGAGGCTGAGCCTTTTCCATGTGTGACCTGTGTTGTCCTGGATGAAGCTGGTGCTCATGGTTCAGATGAGCAGAGTGATGATGGGTAGAGGAGTTAGGAACTGACCTTGTCACCCATCTCACAAATGTGGGACTGTGGGCCACAGTGGCCCTGGCTGCTTCCCCAGTGGGTGTGGAAGGACTTACTTGTTTAATTACATGTTTCTTTTTTTTTTTTTCTCTTGCTAGCCTGTTTTTTTACTTCTTTTTGCAGCCGTCCACGGTCAGTTTTAGCTTGCTCATCGTAGGGCCTCAGTCTGCTGGAAAATCATGTCTTTGTTTGTAGGCTCCAAGTATGAAATCATTGTATATTTCTCTTTAGATATATTTGCTTTTCTGCATGTAAAGGTTCCATTTGAGCTGGGAGGCTGACTTGCGAACGAGGGTGCTTTGTTGGATGAAAGTGAAGCAAACTTTTATTTTTGCAGCAACAGGAAGAAAGTAAACATGAGTATAGCACAGACCTGTACTTCCAGCTCACTTGGCTCAGCTTGTCCAGACCCCTGAACAAACACGGATGGGCTTCCACTTCTCAGTTCTCTGTAGAAAGTTCTTTAGACTATAAATTCCAAATGCTACTTGGAATTTTTCAATGTTTGCTTGCCATGGGCAGGTCACAAGCCTTGGTTTAGATGATACAAAGGTTTTAGAAGGTGGTGATGGACTATATTATGATCTTTCCTGATTGTGATTCTTATGTTTTAACTCAGGTCTAAATGACTAAATTTCCTGGTAATTTTGTGACAAGAGTTTTGAAAACTGTCTGTTTTTTAAGAAGTAGAATGAGGGTGGTCTTTGAAAAGGTGGTGTTCTGAGTTCAGTCCTGATGTGCAAACATTCCAGGAACGATTAATAGCAACAGCGAGGCTGGATGGTGGGGTGGGGAAGGGTTGGTGCACCTGAGCTGCCCCCATCCTCGTCTGCAGCAAACGCTGTGGCTGGGATATTTTAAAGCGTAGTTCTGAGTGTTTGTAAGTGTTGCTTTTAATCCTAGAATCTCATGATTGTCATTTCACCTCTTAGCACCTAGTAATTGTAGGAGTGAATAGAAGAGGATGTGTGCGGCCAGCTAATAACCCAGAGGCACAGGCTCAGGTGCAAGGTGGCTTAGACTGTGGCTCACGGTGCTGCTTCCCTCTATGAAGGCCTGGGAGGACTCAAAGGGGTCTAGGCTCAAGCCCCACTGCAGAAGATGTCATGCATCTGGGATATTGATAAAAGATGTCCATGCTGGGTTTATGAATCTGCTTTGCTTTTGTAAAAAATACATTTTTTTCCTTTTTAAAGCAAACTGAGACGAGGTATTTCCATGGCATGTTCTCCTTGAGCCTCTACCATAGCAGCCTGTGTGTGTAATATATCTTTGCACCAGCAAAGTGCAAGAGTGCAGAGGTTCTCAGCTCCAAGATGCTCTCACGGATTTCTGTGCAGAGGGATTGTGTGATTACTTTGTGTGTGGATTTTGTTGTTGTTGTTTTGATTTTCTTTTTTTTTTGCTAGCATTATGTGATAATATTTTGATATCAATAGTCAAGATTCATTTGTACTACTAAATTTTAAATAAGAAAATTATGTTATTTATTATTTTAATTTACTACTAAGCATAAAAAATCAACACAGTTGATTATTGAAATTCACCACTAATTATTTCCATGATCGATACTGTAGGGAAAAAGGACCTTGTTGTTTAGATTACCTGTCATTAGTAACTGTCTCTTAGAAGATAGCATTTCACATTGGTCTAAACAAGAAGCTTTAATTTTCAACTGGAATTTAACCCTTGAGTGCCCATTGCCTCCTCCCCACTCTGGTGAAGCTGGGTCTTTTTCTTGTCTGCTTTGCCTCCTTGGTTTACAGTACCCTGTAACCATCCACATGGCTGTGCCCGTGCCCAATCCCAGCACATGCAGGAGTGTTTCTTTCTCTGTCCCTTTGTGTCTCCATCACCGGGGTTAAAGCCGTGGCCATGGGGTTTCATTTGTACAGTTCGTGGGTAGATTGGCTGCAATATCATTTGAATGTAGCCATTGGTAAACAGTTATGTGGGTTGTTTATGTTTTACTTCCATTGCATTTGCTGAGCTGATTGTCATGTTAAACTATGCATTTATATGACATGGTAACGTTATATTTTAGCATTTATTTTATCTTTCTAAGGAAATTTAGAGGTGATATTGCAAGTGATAATTGATCTTTATGAAAAAAGATTACCACTGTATTTTAGTAAAACAAAGCAAGTATGTTTTGCTTGTTTACAATGTGTTTTAATTTTCACAACTATTTATAGATTACTACCTCCTTTACCAAAAGAACTGCAGTAACTAAAAACACACGTTGGTGTAGCTGTTCGTAAGCAGGAAGACTCCAGGCAGCCTTTGAAGTGTTGGGTTGTG
Source organism: Bramus lutescens (assembly GCA_001685075.1). Taxonomy (NCBI): domain Eukaryota; kingdom Metazoa; phylum Chordata; class Mammalia; order Rodentia; family Cricetidae; genus Bramus; species Bramus lutescens. Next base: position 10,890 of record LOEQ01006079.1, read on the forward strand.
TAGTCACTTGGTTAGGTTGATACTGTCTCCTCACCTGATGGCCTTGTGTGTCTGTCTGCCCATGCCTTTCTGCTTTTCCTGTCCGGACGGCCCGACGGCAACACCACAACTACAGGAGCTGGATGAGGTACTGTGCTTTGGGTATTTTTGTATGTTGGGTGATTTTAGTTTATAAAATACTGTTTTCCTGCAGTCTTTGGTCACATACATGACACTAGCCATGGCATACATGTAGAGTTGATTTGAATTACTGTACGGAATGTACTGATTTCATACTTCGCCTGTGTTCACACTCTGTGAAGTAGTGACTGAGAAGGATGCTTAGGAACCGTGTCTACTGTTTGGGAAAGTTCTCAGTTTGGAAGCAGCCACAAGGGAGAGTTGCTTGACTGGGAAACAAGCTTCCTGCTTACAGGTGATGACCTGGGCCCCTGATTTCTGAGATACAGGGGATATAGTGATTGAGGTGGAGCAAAGGGGGACAGGCCATCTAACAGAAGCTTCAAGTAGGTGGGGTGGAAGCCATGAGTGCTGCTGCTATCTGGCTGGTCTCTCATGCTCCTCATGAAGTAAGGAGTGCTGTGTGTTTCAGCTGCTGCTGCAGGGACCACTTCTGCCCTTCCTGACAGCACCTGCTTGACCTCTTCGTTTCTTGTTAGCATCTCGCCAGGAAAGCCAGGAGAGTATGCATCCATATCATTTGGTTTCAGTAGCCCTGCTAACAGGGCCAGGAGACGGGATGGACACTCCTGCCAACCACATTAATGGCCCTTTCTGTTTCAGTGATGAAGGGGCTGTGAGGGCTTTTCTGAAGGCAGGTTGACTTGTTTGAATATGTAAGTTTCTACAGAAAGGCACACTTCCTTTTATAAACCTGCAAGTACCAGCATCTGGGTTATGCTCTAGCCTTATATTGGAAGAGCCTAAACTTATGGTCGGCGATGCCAACATAGTGCACCATTCAAGCATCCTTCCTTGAGAGCCAGCTAAGCAAAAGGTGGAACTCTTCAGTCTTAATGACTTCATGAGGATCCCACCTGTGAGGACTAGGGGACTAAGCTAGCAAAGACACAGGGTACAATGGTGATAGACTCCTGTTTCTTTTCATTTTTTTCTTAAGAAGAATAACCCATATTTGTATGTTAGGAAAAGGTAGATGGGACTCTATTAGCAGGATGTACCTCCTTGCTGAGCGGGTTGCAGCTGAGGAAAGGGGTAAGGTTGTGGGAGGGCTGGTAAGAGGCTCTAACACCTCAGGCCAGCCCTCATGAGAATCTTGCTTTAGCCCCTCCTTTAGGGCAGCCTCTAGAGATTAGCCATGTGTGTGAGGAGCTTGCAGACCCTCGTGTGTTTCTTTGGGGGTTTTGACCAGCATGTAGCCTAGGCTGGTCTCCAAGTACTGGGGTCACAGATGTGTGTCACCACATCTGATCCCTGTTTATCTTTCTTGTGCTTAGCATCTGTGCGCAGGACCCTGGCGGAAGTGTGTTGTGCTGAACGGCCTTGTACTTGTACTCTTGGCTCTGCACGCTTCACTTCCCTCCCTTCCCCAGCACCATTATGTTTTTCATGAAGTGTAGCTTCCAGAATTATGCACAACATACTTTATTTACCTCATCCATTCATTCCACCCATTTACTGTTGACTCATTCAGCTAATTATAATTGTGTGTTCATTACTTTGAAGTGCCAGGTGCTGAGCGAGGAGCTAAGGATATAGCTGGGGAAGGTGTCCAGAGGCTCACTTTACTGAGGGAGAGCAGGCTTTAAGGTAGTGTCTTCTGGGAGTGGTAAACATCTGCCACTTGGGTGTCCTGGCATGAAGCCATGGATCTGAGAGCCCCTGCCCTCTCTGCAGGTAGCCCTGCAAACATACATGTTAACCACTCTCCTCCTTAGACTAAGGACCCTGGAGACACTGCTTCCTTTCTGCTCAGGAAATAAGCAGTAGAGTTTTGGCCAAGAAGGAGGCCATTCTCTATCCAGTATTGTCCAGTACAGTATCCATTCCCTCCTCTGTCTTCTGTGCCTGGTCTTTGCATTTTCTGCCTTGGATAGATAATCTTCCAGGAAATAGGAGCTATTAAAAATTATAAGGTATAAATGTCAGGACCCCAAACTACCTAGGCCTACTAGCTAGCTCTTGTGGTCTTTAGCAGGAAGGGTTTCAACATCCACTGAAGGTAGGAGCAAGCCCTGGGGAAGGATTGCTCTCCCGTTGCAGAAGTCAAGTCTGCAAGCATGCTCAGTGCTGTGGTGGTGGGCAGGAGCTGCTGCTCCTCTTTGTTTCTTAGCTTGTGTATATTGAGTAATATCAGTGAATTAGCAAGACTATCAAGACAGTGCATGAGATTCCCAGGGAGGAGAGTCAGCGAGTTAGCAAGACTGTCAAGACAGTGCATGAGATTCCCAAGTTTTGTGTTCTCTGTTCTGGCTGTTCAGAAAGTGTTTTCGGTAATTTCATAATGAGAAGAAAGCATTATTTTTTAATCTCAGAATAAGATAATTTGGTTGTGACTTCAAGATTCTTCTGTTCACTTGCTTTTTTATTCCTCTTCGAGTCTGGCGATTTCTTAGGCCATGTTGTCTGTCCTTGTGCTCAAGCTTCAAGATACACAGATCCATTGCAAGAGTTGCTAGGCTGTGGTTTGTAGCATCCCTTCTGGACTCTTGAATGTTGAGTGCTCATGCAGTCGGCTGCTGGGGAGAGCTGTGCTTGTTCTACTGTTGAACTTGTTCTACTGTACTGTTCCTTGATCTAACTGTGCTAGTATACACATGTGACAGGGTGTTGTAAGCATGGAAGGCTGTGATTTGGAGCAGCAGGATTTCTAGGACAGGGTGCGCATGTGTTTCTTGCCTAGGTCAGGAATTTGTCTGCAGTGGAGGCTGGTGGTGGACTGCTGCAAGCACTGCCACTGGCGCAGGAGCCGGGCTCTGAGGTAGGACCAGGTCCTCTGTGGTTCTTGGAGGACAACCCCATGTCAAAGACAGAAGAACTCTTAAATTCTTAGTCCTCGAATGTGCAGTTTATGAAGCATTTTTTTACCTATTTAAAAATATATAGAAAGGGCTCCAAAGCTACAGAGAAATCCTGTCTCAAAAATAAATAAGACTTTTATTTTTTTAACTTCAGAAATACAAGTTTATTTAATAAAAGCCCTGCTCATGTTTTGGGAGTAGGGAGAGGTAAAATTAGGCTGGGATAGATGTGGAGAAGCATGGCTATTGAGGTCTGTGGGAAGGACAGCAGCCTGGAGACCACCGTGTGCTCAGCACAGCACGCAGCACATTGGTAAGGGGAGGGGTGGCTGGGAAGTTGAGTTGGAGCTTATTTATTTTGCCCGTAAGATACATTTTCATGTTCCTGTCTGTTCCTATTTCACATGGTTGACGTTATCTTCAATTATTTTCCCTTCACAGAACACATGTTCTTTTTCAGCAGTACACACTGTGATATGCATTACAGACCTGTACCGATAAGAGACATGGAATGTTTCTTCTCCGTAGGACAGGGTTTCTGCCATGATGAGCTATGGCCACAGACTCTATCAGGGACAGATAATTGGCCACATGCAAGCCCAAGTCCTGGTACAGCTGCTGTGCAGACTGGCGCCTCCCTCCTGAGGTCTCCTAGTTTGTCAGCTTCCCTAGGACTCACAAGAGAGTGTTCTGACTTCAGTCTTGATGTACGTTGGACGGGGACACTTCATGAAAGAGCTACTTAAAGCAGTGCAGTCTGCTTCAGCTAGATGTTCATATGTGGTCTGTTACCTTATTTCAAATGATGCTAGTGAGAGTCCAGGTGAATTTAAAGATGCCATCTCTCAGCATCTTCCAATTTAACATGCAATTGTAAACAGTGAAAACAGTGCAGCCTATTTTGTTCACAAGTTGATACTGTCTGTGTTGTGACACACACAGGAACGATGCAGACCGGACATGAGCTCTATGGCTCAGTAGTAGGTGCTGTGGCAATTTCAAGTTGTGCTTTGTGTGGTGTTCTGGAATTGAGCTCAAGGTCTACCCCTTGTGGAGTGAAGCTGTCAGGATCTGCTAAACACACAAACACAGCAGGCCAATCAAGGATGTTCTTGGTGGCTGTGGAGTGGAAATGTTTCCACGGTGGTTAGCAAGACTAGTCTGGTCAGACTGGTACTTGAGTGCTGGAGCCCCTCCTCCAGTCCCTGTGTAGATGCCACAAGAAGAGCCCAAGCCCTGGCCCTCCTTTGCTGTCTTAAGTGTAGCAGCCCTTTGTCCTGGCTGGTTTGATTAGCCAACTGTAGTTGTATTGCATGGGTTGCTAAGAGTTAGCTTGTGGGGCCGGGTGGGGATTCTGGAACCAGCTGGCCAGGTTTTAGTCTGTCACAGTAGCATGGTGCCTTAAGGCAGGCTGCTTAATTTTTCTGAGTTTCAGTTCTGTGTTTATGATTGAAATAATGGTCCTCAGCTCACCCAGTTTTTGTGAGGATTAAAATAATAAATACAAAGACTTCCATTAGTGAAGGCTTAAGGTGGCTGAGGACCACCACCAGGACCTGCGGTCAGCAGCATATGTTTGAAGGGCACACCATTAGCTCAGGCACAGATGGAACTTGAGCCTGCTGTGGTGACGTGGACAGTGGTCAAAACCCCCAGGCCTTAGGTCCATTTCTATCATCATGACCCTTGTTGGATGCTGGGGCAGGTGGAGGCCAGGCTACTGGAAGTGTATGCAGTGCTGAAGATGACAGTTGGAATCAGTGTGAGCTGGTGCTTGGGGATCGTAGGCTTATTCCTTGGAGAGATTTTAAGATTGTGTGTGTGTGTGTGTGTGTGTGTGTGTGTGTGTGT
>LOEQ01006079.1:18655-31297 GCA_001685075.1 Bramus lutescens
GCGAAACGTGGTGGCCTCCCTGGCACAGGCCCTGCAGGAGCTGTCCACCAGCTTCCGGCATGCACAGTCCGGCTACCTGAAACGTGAGTGCTGCCGGCCCTGGTTGAGGGACTCTTGAGTAAGAAACATTGTGTTTTCTGTCCTCCTTTGGGGCTGTTTCTCTATCCAGTTCTTGCCTGTCATTGTTAACAGCTAGTTAGGGACATTGACAGCTTTTCAAGCAGAGGAAGCTGCTTCCCTGGGAGACCCTGGCTGAGGAAAGGCTGGTGCAGTGCTATAGACAGTTCGTGCCCAACCAGCCGGCCCTGGCTGTCTGCAGACTTGGAAAGCCACAGCATATTTAGGGAAGAACACTTGTTGCGATGTGATGGTGAGCTTTGGAGTTCTGAAAACACACGTGTAAGAGCCAGTTCCTCCACACAGGAACATCTACATAGCCCTTGGAGCTTGAAAGTAGGGTGTAAACACCTGTTGCTGGGTTTTTCTGTATTGTCATTGTAATGGGTAAAACCCCACATACTCCAGAGACCCTGCCCCTCTACAACCTACATATCTGTTTTAATTTTGACCCCCCTCTCCCCCAGAATCTGACCAGAGTGCTTACTAAAGATCTTCCAGGTGAGAATATTGGCTTTGTGTTAATGTGTTATACGATCAGTTAGAATAACTATTTCTGTTTTGCTTAGAGAGTCTCAGATGGTTGTATACTGCCTGTCTTGGCATCCAGTGAGTCGGGCATTTAAAGAGTGGCTGCCCAAGTACCCCAAACACTTGCATGCTGTTGCAGTGCTTTAACACAAGGCCCCCCTAGAGGTGGGCTTTTTCAGACCTGTTTGGGGGCCTCCCCTTGCTGCTGGCTTTTACTCTTTAATGGTGGAGCAGTAGTCATATGCATCCAAGTAAAGTGGGCTCCTGTCTGGTAGGCATGAAGAACCGAGAGGAGCGATCACAGCATTTCTTCGACACGTCAGTGCCACTAATGGATGATGGAGACGATGCTGCCCTGTATGGTCAGGTCTGTGATGAAACCTGCATCTGCCCCTTCTTTTCCTAAGTTCCTTGCTCCTGTGCAGTTTGGGGGTAGGGAGTACTGCTGTCTTGTGTCTACCAAGTAGTCCTTACCACAGGCAAGAATAGCCACGCTGTCTTCCTCCCAGCTGTCACAGGGAGGCCTAGAGTGTGCTTCCCAGAACCCAAGACACACAAAACCATCCTCAGGCCCCGTGTGGCTACACATGTGACTTCTTTCTATACTTCTACTTCAGCTACTGTAGTACACACTGTGCTATTTCTCCTGTCAAGGAAGTAACTTACCTGTTGCCAAATGCTTTATAAAAACATTTTCAGAATTTATTTTCTGCAAATGTTGTCTGAACTGGCTTGCCAGAGCTTTCCTAGCAGGGAGACTCTTGTTTGGACAGGGTTTCACGGATGACCAGCTGGTCCTGGTAGAGCAGAACACACTGATGGTGGAGGAGAGGGAGCGGGAGATCCGTCAGATCGTGCAGTCCATTTCCGACCTCAGTGAAATCTTCAGGGACTTGGGAGCCATGATTGTGGAGCAGGTGTGTGTCCTGTGGGGTGTCTTGCCCTTCCTTCCCTGCGGTCCTTTCACCCTGTACTCCAATTGGGAAAACATTTAAACATGTGTTCCTCACACTGTGTGTGTTTGGGGGGACTGTGTGTTTTCGAGTACTATGGGCTTTTGTCATTACCTGTGAAAATGCCATTTTTTTAATCCAGAAGAAAAAAGGAATAGAAATTCTAATGTTTTTCTGCTTTGCCTCAAAGATATTCATGTGCATGTATCCTTTGGAGGCTCAGTGGACTCTGACCAAGCCTGGCCTAATTCTGCTATTGTACAAGATCCCCTTCTGACTGTGCAGATTGTTGTGTAATGGCTGTTGGAACCACCAGCTTTTAAGTAGAATTAAATCATTGTTCATTGTTACAATCTGATTAGGGCATTTTATTATCTTGCCAGCAGGGATTTGTTTGGGTCCTGGTCCCCTGAAACCAACTACAGAGTAGAGCATTTGAGGCCCTATCAGAGTAGGCTGGTTAACTGCTGTGTTTCCCTGTGAATTGCTGTCTTTTTTCCATGCTTCCTCTCAGGACCAAGAGACTGTTTAATAACCTGTCCTTGGGATCCAAGCTGTCATTTTAGATGGTGCTGGGAGCAGCCTAGCCATGGGGGAGAACCTAGCTGGTAGTCTCCGTCCACCAGGCCCCAGTATTTGAGCAGCAAGAGTGGAAACCTGTGGCCCTTTGCTTCCTAGAGACCATTTCTATGAAACAGGTCTCTAAGCCCTAGGACATCTGAAGGTGGCATTTCTATAGGAGCTACATCAAAAACAGAAATCCATGTGGTTCTTGCTGCAGCTGACACAGCACTCTCTGCAGAGTGCCTGGCACTGCTCAGGGGTCTGGCTGTGCTCAGGAGTGAGTCCTGAGGTCTGTGACACATGCATGTCTCAGGGCTTGAAGTTTAGTCTCCCCAGTCGTAATTGACCGTCTGTTCTGTCTCTTATTACTCAGGGTACAGTCCTTGACAGAATTGACTATAATGTTGAACAGTCCTGTGTCAAGACTGAAGATGGCTTGAAACAGCTTCACAAGGTACCAAAGTTCTCTGTCCTGGGTCTTTAGGAACTGTTATGAAATCCTGGGGATTCCTAGGGGGATCTCTTCTTTCACACATCCTCAGCCCAACACACAAAGGGGTAGAAATGGGAGCTGCTCTCATGCTGCAGCTTGGTTGTCGGGCAGGCCTCATCAAGAGGCCAGACAAGCAGGGGTCCTCCTGTGGGCCTGGAGTTTTCCTTCCTGCTTTCCATCTTTCCGAGTTTTGTTAGAGAAGTCAGTTGATTGGCCTCTCTTGCTGTGGGCTGAGAAGCCATCTGCTTGTTGCTGTTAACTTAGGTTGTTGGGGTTCACCTCTGACAACTTACTGGTGAAAGATTCTCAACAAGGAAAGAAATCTAATTATCCCTTCCTGTGTTACCTCCAGGGAAGTTTGTAGATGTAGGGTGGACTATGCTCTTGTTGTTAAGGGAGCTCTATCATAGGGTTTGCATGTTTGTTAAATTTCTTTTTAAGAATTGGGTGAAAATCATTTTTAAAAATCCTACAGTCAGTTATGAGAAATGGGCTCATGAACACCAAGGTCATGTGTGCAGTTGGGCACCTGCCTTCTGTGAGGGGAATGTAGCCAGCTCTCCTAACAGATCACTTGTCCCTGATACCCACTGGTGCCTCTGGCCATGTGATGAGCATTGCCCCAAGTCATGTTCTTCTGAAAGTGGAAAGCACCCTGTCTCATCATGGTTCCAGGTTGCAGGATCTGACCAGAAGCCCTGTGCTGCTCCTCCCAGGCTAGGGACAGGTCTTGCTTAATAGGTGTTTAGAGTAATGGAGGCTCCAGCCTTGTCTCACAAGTGGGAGCTCCCTGAGCTTCTCGCTCCATAGTGGGTTTGAAGTGCTGCTAAGTTACCTGTCAACCCTGGAGTTTCCTAGGGAATATGTTTTGTGTTGTGATGCAGACCCAGGGGGAGGGGCATCTTCTCCATGGGAGACTAGGTCTGACAGAAGCTATGACTTTTCTTTTGGTCTGGAGTATTGGAGTTTTCCCAGTGTGTGGCCTGCATTGGCTCCTTGGTTCTTGGGGTGGCTCTGAGGAATGGGCCTGTCCTCAGCCCACACTGTGGGGAGGGAGCTGAGACTTGGGAGTTGCTCCCATTGGCCAGTTCTCAAGGTAGTCTCCTGTCCTGTTTCTAGGTGAGAAGGAACCTCTCTGGGTGAGTGGTAGATTCCCTAAGGATGCTAAGCTACAGTCTCAGCAGTCTCTGAGCATGCTCTCCTTCTGTGGGGATCTGTGTCAATCATCAGCCACGTGAAGGACACTGGTGTTTCTGTACGACCACGCATTGATGATGGGAGAGGGGTATAGGGGGCAGTGACCCCAGTGCTTCTGTAGGAGAGAGGAGTGCAGTGGGCAGTGACTTTGGGTACTGCATAGAGGGGGAGGTTGCAGATGGGGCTTTGGGAGCTGTTCTGTGTGCCATCAGTCCTGGGTAAGGATGGGATTGGTCCTCAGATGTCTCTTAAACCAACAGAAATGGGCACATTCACTATTTCTTCCTCAAACAATGAGGTATTCTCTTTCCAAATTCAGGGGAAGTAGAGACAGGGCCTCTTGGGGCTACTGGTTCCATGCTTCCTGGTCACCCTTTCCTGTCCAGGGAAGAAAGACAGTGTCTATTCATCCTGGGAGTGGGGACCTTCCTGAGAAGCCAGAGTAGGAAGAAGCAGGCCGAGCTGAGCTTGGTTTTCTTGGCTTCTGTCCTCACAGCAGATTTGAATGTTCACACTGAGGGAGGGCCACCCTGCAGCGCCCCGGCTGGTGTGAGGTCTATGGGGAAATGATGCCTTCCCTCCTCTTTTGTAGGCAGAGCAGTACCAAAAGAAGAACCGAAAGATGCTTGTGATCTTGATCCTGGTTGTCATCATTGTAGTCCTCATCGTGGTCCTCATCGGCGTAAAGTCTCACTAGTGCCGCCAAGTTCTGGAGTGTGCTGCTGCATGGGTTCCTTGGGTAGGAGGGCTTGGCTGACACCACTTCACTGTACTGCCTACAGAGCACAGCCCACTGGCCCAACAGCGGGCAGTGGGCCTTCCCGTGGATGCCCTCTCTTGGTGAACTGCAGTGCAGGCATGGCTGTGGGTTTCCATCTCTGTCCAGAGTTTAAGGACCTGAGGCTGTTGCTGAGGAGACTGGCCCTGTGGCCAGCTGTGATCTAAACACTAGAAAGTGAGGGAATGCAGGTTTGCAGGCCTTGCTGAGGCACCAGTGTGGTGTGCATGTGCTCATTGCTAGTGCTCACATCTGAGCAGCATGTTCAATAGTTTTTCGGAAATTTTTTTTTAGCCATCTGGTTTTTAAGAAGTTTGGTACCAAAAATTTATGAGTAGAGGCAAACTGCCTCTTCAGCAGAAAACAAACCAAGATGTCCTTCAAGAATTTATAATCCATTCCCCATTAACTTAATTTAGTTTTTCCATCACTGTTAATGATCAGAGTAACAAAGTGTGAAAAATAAGAAACTATCATTGATGTTAATTAACACATTTAGACAGACCAGTTAAACCAGCTTCATGCGTTTGAATCAATTGTAAATAGCGTATTCCTCATTCAGAATTTTGCACTGCATTTTCTGCTGTAAACCAAGAGGGGTTACTAAGCAATCAGAGAGTTGGTCATTTGAACTGACCTCACATTACAAGAAAACTTGACGGTATCACGAGCTAGAGTGAGCCAGTGTGTCCCCAGCCATTCTTCTTCAGTCCATTCCTTACATTCTAGCTACATAATCACCTGTCCAAACCTGACTCCACTTAATGAACTGTAAATTTACACAGAGGCCATTTTAAATGGGTCACCCCATTTAGGATTAGTGGATCTTGAATTATTAACCAAACATCACTCCATTTCAAAGTAAAATATTCTGCCCATGATTTGATTTATCGACTCTTCCATTGCCACTTAACAATGCCCAGAAAGGAGGTATATTCCTGAGGACAGTGAGAGCCTCAACTAGGGAAGCCCGCTGTGTGTGTATGTGTGTGTCTGTGCCCATGTGTGTACGACATGCATATCAGATCACTAGAGTAAGGTTCTGTTTACTTCTATTTATCTACCGGCTAACTCTGGTGCTTGGGTGATTGGCAGGACTAGAGTGATGTGGGCAGTGTTGGAGTCTGAAGATGAGGGTGTGTGTCTGACTTGCCGTCTTCATTGATGCTGCTGTACTTTTAGTGGTCTTTGTGTCATTTTTGATAGCTTTTAAAATTGTCTCTGCTTCTCCTAAGTTATTTAAGAATATGGTCCTGTTGAGTGTGTTACATTTCATTTGTATGTAGACAAATGTGTGCATATATAGATTCACTGAAAGGATGGTTCAGAACTCCAGCTCATGTAGAGCTACCCCTGAGCTCAGCCTACCTGCTCAGGCTGTGGGACACTGGGGTCCAAAGGTTTACCAGACCCTTTGACGACATTAGTAGGGAGGGTTGGAAGGGGAGTTAGCACCTACCTATCACTTTAGAATCAGGAAATGGGGCCTCTTTTCCTGATTTCTGAGGTTAGACAAACTGTTCCTGGATGGACTGGTCAAATTAGGGGACCCGCTTTAAGCAATCTGTGGAGGCCACGCTAAGTAATTATGAAAGCCTTGAAGAAAAGTGACCTTTTAAAAAAGGATCACCATTTATTTATATTTATTTTCTTAAGTAGGTTTTTTGTTTGTTTGGTTGTTTTTTTTNNNNTTTGGTGGGGGGAGTTAGTTTTCCCCCAACCCTTCTGGGTAACCTAACAGGTCTGGTTAGAAATTGTCCTAAGGACCCATGGGAAGAGGGACTGTCCCCTTGTGCTTGAAGACAGTATGGTTCTGATCTGGGCGCAGCCACCCTGATGGCCATCCTTAGGGGCATGGACAGGCTGGCTTATAGCTGGACCCAGAGCCATATGCGCTAGCTCTTTGGGATCCCTCTCCACTGCACTTTTCCATTGAGCCTATTCTTGGGGGAAGATCAGAAACGTGTGAGGACACAAGAGGGGTTCGTGCCAGGGTGCTGGTAGGGACCTCAGGGTGACTGACTTTGGAAGAGGACTCTTCTATCTGCTGACAGCTATTATCTGTGGGCTCATCCTACCCTTCAGTCTGGCCGTGGAGGTGACAATCACATCTCTCCCTGTGCCCAGGAAGTGCCCTGGGGAAGAAGCTCAAGCCCTGGACACTCCCTTCTTCCATGGTCCTCGGTGACTCCTGTTGAATGGCAGGAAGGAAGGGGACAAGTGCTGGGCCTTTGGGGCCCCTGATCTTTCCTAAGACTAGCCTAAAACTGCTCTCTGTCTTTTGGGGCAGGGGAGGGGGTTGGGGTGCTAGCTGAGCCACTGTGTGAAGCAGTGTGTATCTAATTTAACGGATGTACCGCTTTCTCTGCTAATTGAGAGAGCATTATTTATTTGTTTTGACACAAGTGCTTGCAGTGTTTCATCCCAGCTAATGGCTTCTTAAAGGTAGTAAAACCCTCCAACCTAATTGGCCAGATAAGACTTTTTTCCTTGTGTGCTTAAATAAAGCAATTAGTGAAGCACTTCTATCCAAAATGACTTTTTTTTTTGTCCTAACTAATTTACTGTTACTGGAAACTTTGTACAATAAAGCGATCTCACAGACTGAAGAGCATCCTGCATTCCTAGTATTAATTTTAATGATGGGGTCATACTTTGTTCACATGTGTCTGTGTTAGCAAAGGGCCTGGCCACATCTGGGATCTTTGGGGCCATGGCTATTTATTTCGTGCCTGAGCCCTCTGCCTCAGTGTTTAAAAGTCGATTTGTCTATCTAATGGAGGCCTGCAGAGGTACCAATCAATTTGCTATCCAATATACAAAAAGGGAAACCACATAAAAGACATACTTATTTTTTTTTATGAAAACACACTTTATGTGAGCATGTTTGGCAATCCTCAGATTGTGCCCAAAGTGGTTTGCACGTGCAGGTTCTAGGACCTATCGTTGACAAATACCTTCCTCCAGTATGGAATGCAAACTTAAGGAACGATGTCTGCTAGGAATGTCGAGGTCTTCTTCCAAGGCCAGAGCAGAATGTTGATGCTCATTTGCATGCATACCTGGGAGACAGACATGATAGAGGGCCAGAGTTGGGTGACTATCACTGCCAGTGAGTCCTGTCAGACAGGTGGTCAGTCTTGAGTGCTCCCCAGAGAGCTCACTGAGCCACAGATGGGGTCCTGCACTCTGCTGTGTGGTCCCTTCCTTCTCATCAACTATTAGCAAGCCCAGAAGTTGCTCACTCTCAAAGGACCACCATCCTCCCATGGTGGTGATGCTCCGTCTCTGTCCTGCTGTGGGAAGGCCTGTAAACGGACGGACTGGCAGCTGCAAGGGGACGGTGTGTTTTCTGAGACAGGGTCTATGTAGCCCAGGTTGCTCTTGAACTTGTGACCTTGTCTTTACCTCCCAAGTACTGGGATTATGGCAGACAAGTGCAGGGCTGTGGGTAGCTCTAGAATGGGAGCACAGTTATATTTGCAACAGAGCCTTTGGTGATCTGGGCTTAGAATGGTCACACTGGAGTGTGCATATACCATTAATTATTTATTAACAGACATTGCCATTAAGCAGACTGCTCTAAAACTTGGGCATTAGGTCAGGGTTGGTGGGCATTTGACCTGTGTGACCCTTTGAGTCTCATTTTGACTGTCAGAGGACTGGATGTATGTGAACTCACTCTGCTAATAGTGGTGAACATCATCTGTGAAATAAGAGCAGCCTTCTTTATATGTCTGCCATTGGAAGGTCATAAGCAGCCCACCCATCTACCCAAAGTTGCACGTGAATGCCATGGCAGAGCAGGCCAACTGTGAGCCTCCTTGCTTTGATGGTCAGGGTCCCTTCTGTCTCTGCCATATGGGGACCACGTGAAGAAACCTTTTCATGGTGAGCTGCCATTAGGTAGATAAAGGGCCAGCAGCATCTGTGATTGTACAGTAGGGTGTAATTTCTTCTAAGGAGGCAGCGCTGGTCCATCTGATGTGTATTTGGGAGCTTAGCTCTGCTCAGTGCCTGATGTGTGGGTCTCAGTCGTATATTTCTGTGCTTATTGGCCCTTTGAAACCTCTGGTTTTTCTCTGCATTCTCTCGACCACCCACACAGCACCTTGCAACTTGTGTCTGATGTTTTCGCGTAGTTGTTTTGAACTGAAGGAAAGCAGACCCTGCAAGCTGATGGGTGTCAGAACAGCTAATGAGGGCACCGGCAGACATGTAGACAGCTTGTGTAGCAGTGCTTCCTATCCAGGGCTCAGAATTAGACTTAGGGACGCCAGCTGTGTGCATCTTCTCCCCAACTCCATACCACCCTCAGACAGGCTAAACCCGGCAATGCTGGGTTTTCTTACCACATCAAGGGGCCTTCCACAGAGCCAAATGGCAGAGACTTATGCACAATTATCTGGCCAATTGAGGCAAAAGAAAATAATCATTTGTCCAATTGTGCAAATGAGCTCTCTGGACTGTCCTGAATGCTGTGATAATTGTGTGGTCCTCCACTTTCCATCCCATAATCTGGCAAAAATGGGCTATTTAAACAAGGCTCCATTTGATAATGCACATTCAAATCAGGCTTTGGTAAAGCACACCACTGGGTTTAGCATTTTCTGTTTGTCAGCTATAATTCTATAATTGCTTTAAGCTAACCATCCAAATTCCACCATTAGTAATCACTGTTTCTCATTTACAGATGTGATAGAGGCCAAGGGCCCTGTTTGTATCATTTGATCTTCTCCCAGGAAGTGCTGAGGGAACCAAATGCTTGTTTTTTTTTTTTTTTAACTTCACATTCTGACCCAGGGCATCAGATCTCTGTGCCTTCCCCTTTCCCAGATGGGGAAACTGAGACCCATACCAGGATGTGCCATGGTCACAAGGCTGATGTAGCTCAGACCTGGAATTGTCAGCCCCCTCATTTCTAGACCAGCGCTCCATTTTAATTGCTCATTTCTTTCCATAAAATTAAATGACCTTCTTCAAGAAAGATTTAATGGTCAAGATGTGATTTGGTAAAAGCTTCCTCCAGGGTTTTTTCTTATTACAGAGATGATGCCAGGCTGCAGCTAAGAGAGACTCGCAGACAGTGGTGAGGCCATTATCCCAGTTCAGCTCTGTGTAATTGGTGTGAAGAGATTGCGGCTGATGAATCAGCCTGCTGCTGAACGAAGAGTGATTGTGTGGTGACGGGCCCAGTGGACGCACATGTGAGCTTGCAGTTGTTTACAAAAGGTATATGTGTGCATAGAACGCTCACAGAGATGGATAATGTCATTTTAAAGTTGTAAATAATAAAAAATAGTCTCGGGCAGACCTGATTTTACAATTGCCCGAGAATGCGGTACTTCATTTCAACACTATGCGATGGCTAGAAATTGATTTTTTTTTAAATCCAATTAAGCCTCAAGGTTGGTTATCCATTTAAAAGGTCGGATGAGTTGAACAGTGACAGTACCTTCTGTTCATGCTAATAATTAGATTTACACAGAGCTCCAGCCCTCATGTCTGCCTTATGGAGGCTTATGTTTTCTGTTTGCCCGGCTGCCAGCTGTCCAAGCCCCCAGCCCATAGTACAGACAAACCAGCAGAGCAGGGACTCAGACTTCCTGAGTCCCCAGCTGGTGACTGACCCAAGTTTTCAGAATCCTCCCTGAAGATTCTGTGTGGGTCATAGCACCTGGCTGCCGCCTCTTCTGTAGCCCTGGGAGTCCTGGGAGATGGAAAGTCGCATCTCATTTGAAGATTTGGTGCTGTCCAGTTTCATGTGCAGATTAACTCAATGCAACAAATAAATCCTGGTTTTAAAATGGCCCTTGCGGAGTGTACCTGTTACCCAGAGAGAAAGGCTTCAGAATGCCCTTTCAGAGTTCTCGTGGGTGATGTGTGAGGTGTCACTGTATCATGAAGATGTCAGGAAACCGTGAGACTGTGTGGAATGCTTTCTTCTGTGCTTGGGCTGGAGTGTCCACTCAAGCTTCCAGACTGCCGAGGTCTAGCATTCCACCCTGCACTGTAATGTGATGCATTTCAGTAAGCTCTACCCATAACCAAACCAGCCTGAAATGAGAGATGTTCTAGAACTTTCCATCCATAACTATGAACTAGCCTGAAATAAGAGACCTTCCAAAACTTTCCATTTTTAACTATGAACCATTCTGAAATGAGGGCCCTTCCAGAATGTCCACGCCATAGCTGAACCAGCCTTACATAAAGGCCCTTCCAGAATGTCCACGCCATAGCTGAACCAGCCTTACATAAAGGCCCTTNNATGTCCACGCCATAGCTGAACCAGCCTTACATAAAGGCCCTTCCAGAATGTCCATGCCATAGCTGAACCAGCCTTACATAAAGGCCCTTCCAGAATGTCCATACCATAGCAGTGAACCAGCCTTTCATAAAGGTCCTGTCAGAATGTCCACGCTGTAGCTGAACCAGCCTTACATAAAGGCCCTTCCAGAATGTCCGTTCTATAACTGAACTAGCCTTACATAAGGACCCTTCCAGAATGTCCATGCCATAGCTGTGAACTAGCCTTACATAAAGGTTCTTCTAGAATGTCTATTTTCTAACATATACATACATACACACACATAAATAGCCTTACATAAAAATCTAGAATTTTCCATCCATAACTTTGAACCAGCTTAAAATAAGGGACCTTCCAGATGCAGTGAGAAGAAAATATTGAATTTGCTTCCTATTGCTCATGGCTCCAGACAACAACAAAGAATTTCAGGTTAGCTCCTTGCCTCCCCCACCCTTTGCTCACACCACTCAATTGCCCAAATCCTCAGCAACAGATTTATGATTCTTTTTGAAAGGGCTGCGTCGGAGAGCACAGATAGACGTGTAATAAACACAAGGGTGTTTGGGAAGTAAATGTGACGCAAGTTGCAATGACTCATTTCAATACACTGGAGGAATCCACCTTCTTACAGGATCCTGCTGGTGAAGGCTTTTCCTCAGGAAAAGATTTGATCAGAAGAAACATTCAACCCCATTTTGCTTTTCTGTAAGTCTCTATGTCCACAGGTTGAGTTTGCTTAAGGGACTGTGGGACTGTGGTTGCTGTTAATCACTCCCCTTCCTTCCTGCAGCCTCCCCAGTCCCAAGGCTCTGGGTCTTCAATGTGCCCTCGAAAACTTTGGCAACTACAGAAATAATTGTGCTGGTGTTCAGAGGTAAATAGGAATTGAGTTCCTGAGACATGAGGGTTATGGCTGCCTCGAGCTTGGAGGCTAATCAGGGACTAGCTCAGCCCCTCCTCTTCTCTAGAAGTCTCCAGACCTGGTGACAGAGGACCAGGTTCAGCTTGTCAATGAATGGTTCCACTAGTCCCTCTTTATCCACTCATTCTCTCTTGTCCTGCTGATGGTGGAGAGTGAAGCAAGTCGAAGAGATGAGACTGCATGGCCTGCTTTTCAAGCATGTTGCAAAGATTATGTGGTACCTTTGTGTCAGATGCGTGGCGGAAGGAGCTGTAAAGAAGAGGCAGGAGAGATAAACCAGAAAGTAATGGAAACAGCTACCTGTGGGGATACAAAGGTGATTTCTGAGGGATGAATAGAAGCAGGGACAGGAACAACCCCTTTTCCAGCATTCCTTTTTACAGCTAGAATTTCTGAGCTGTATAAACGGTTCACGTATTCAGAAAATACAAGAAGAAGAGAAAACCTTCACCTGGACACAAACACGAACCTAAGTACCTGTCACAGATAAACCACACAGAAATGAACCGACATGTTGGTGGGCATGCTGCAAGCATACAAAGAACAAAGAAATGGCAGGTGTGTGATCAGGAATGGAGCCTGGTGCTGCTTGTGCTGGCTGGAGAGCAAACGATCATCCATGGGAAGGTGGGTGGGTGGCGGGAAAGAAGGCTGCAGAGGGATCAGCATGGACGGCGTCTCCAAGTCCATGGTGTACTATGTTGGCTCATCTCAGCCCCCAAAAAGGACCAAAAGCCAGGACCCCATGGCAAGCAGTGGTGTGGGATCCAATGCACTCCT
>LOEQ01006079.1:54880-71953 GCA_001685075.1 Bramus lutescens
AGCGAGTTCACCTCTGCCGTGGCTGACATGAAGAACTCCGTGGCGGTAGGTGTGGGCCTGCACTGATGTGCAGAGCTGTGCCCCTGGGGAGTCTGTAAGCCAGGAGACCAGTGTGAACAGTGCAGAGGTCAGGTGTGACTTCATTCAGGACACACTCAGTGAACATGCTCGATGAACAGACTCCACACCGGGGTCTGACTTAGTTGCCCCTTCAGGTTCTTTATGGTCCTCCCATGTCCTGGAGGAGGTAGAAACCTTGTTCTAGGTTGGAGCCCTCTTGAGCCATCTGGTCAGCCGGTATCTCTGTGCCTAAGGCTGAGGGATAAGGGTAGGTTAGATAGACCATCCAGACTCCTCCTGCTGCTGGGAACAGGATGTCACCAGCTGTCCTCCTCCTGTCCTCAGGACCGAGACAACAGCCCCAGTTCTTGTGCTGGCCTCTTTGTTGCTGCACACATCGGATTTGACTGGCCTGGGGTCTGGGTCCATCTGGACATCGCAGCTCCGGTGCATGCTGTAAGTGCCTCCGGGGGGCTCCTCAAGGCCAGGTGACCCGAGCCCCCTTGGCTCAGAGCTGCTTCTGAGATCATCAGAAAGATTCTGTATTGTGCGTCAGATTGCCTGTGGCCCAGCCTCCAGCCAGCCGTAGTCTCCCTGACCTCTGGTCTCTTCATCCTGAGTAACTGCTGTGGCTGTGCCACAGTCCTCCCNCCGGCCAGCCTCTCCATTCTGAGCTGTGGCTTTTAACTAGGCTATGCCCACCACCTCTGAGCATGTCAGGACTTCTTCAGCCTTGTGGCCTAGGATTTCCACCTTCTCTGTCCACAGGGTGAGCGAGCCACGGGCTTTGGTGTGGCTCTCCTACTGGCACTTTTTGGCCGTGCCTCTGAGGACCCGCTGCTGAACCTGGTCTCCCCATTGGGCTGTGAGGTGGATGCCCAGGAGGGCGATGATGTGGGGCGTAACTCCAAGAGACGCAGGCTCGTGTGAGCACTGCTTCCCAGCTGGTGACGCAGTTCCTTACCTCACTGTACACTGACTGATTTGAAGTAATTGAAAGATTAGACCTTGAGATGAGTTTGGCTTCTTCTTCTGTCACCTGTGGTGGTGTGTGTGGCTGCTCTTCTCTTAGAAGACAGCTTGGGGTTTGCTGGGGTCCGGGGAAGATTGTCACAGACCTCCTAGGTCGCCTTCTGCAAACTCACTGTCCCTTGTCCCACACCTGGTCTTTTGAACCACCTCAGGTCACCTCTGTGGTGAGTTCACTTCCTGATCCAGGCCCTTGCTCTAGCTGGGCCTCACTGGGGTGGCCAGCCAGCCTATGTCTTGATAGATGTGACTGACTGTTAGAGACCCTGTTCTGTGAAGCAGGAAGAGCCTCACGGCCCCCTCCAGTTCACTTGAAGTTGAATTAAATATGACCACAACACGCCACTGTCTCTGCTCATGTTTCCCTGCTTCCCTGTCTGATAACCCACCCAGAGTCTGTCAGAGACTGAGGTGCAGATTTGCTCTGCCAGCAGCCCTCAGACTCTCTCATCTGGTCTTGAGATGGCTAGTTGAACTGGTTTGAACTCCAGCCCAGAGCTCTGGAGTCTGGGGCAGAGGACAGCAGCCCTCAGGCCTAGGCCTGCTGGCCAGCTGCTTGGTTTTCCAATTGTCTCCATACACTGTGAGATGGCTTCGGAGAGCCTCTGTTCATATTGGGGTGGACATGACTTCCTCAGCTCTGAACCTGAGTCTCCCCAGTTCCTACCAGAGAAGCCCTAGGCCACAAAGGGCCTGGTTTGGAAACCACTTGATTCCCAGGAGCCCAGCCAGGTTCAGGGTCTGTACAGCACACCCGGGCTGCAGGGGTTGCAGGGGCTGCAGGGGCTGCAGGGGCGGCCGGCCTCATAGTATCTGGGAATAAGTTCTCTCCTTCTCATTTCTGTTTTCCCACACCGTGCATCCCAGACTGCCTGAGAGGCAATCAGGGCTAGGCCCCAGTGAGTAGGACAGGGCTTCCTACACCTTCTCTAAGGGGCCACGAGACCAGTGCCTGTCTGTAGGTTTGCAGAATGCATGCACTGGGATGTCCTGAGTCCACTGACAACTACAGCCTAAGCGCTCTCAGGCACCCGGTCTCTCCCGCCTTGGAAGGGAGGTGCCCGTTTCTGGGTCTGACACCATGCAAATAAATGTTTATTAGCTGCTTACTGTATACATAGCCCCAGGTGGACCTGGAAAGTCAAAAGCCAACTCCTAGGTCCCAGCCCTAAATGAGCAACCCTGTGTAACAGTTTCTAGTCATTGTGGGCAGTGGCCAAATGATTGAGAAACTATGGGCTTCTGTGCAGGGAGAGGCATGGTCAGGCTGGAGGGCAGGAGCCTTCATGGGTCATTAGTTCACTTAATTGCTTGCAGTAGGCAGCTCTCGCCAGCTTCCCCTAGAGACACCCCAGAGGAGGTAGGGGTCACCAAGGTGGTCTGGCTCCTTCTCTGGGGCAGTTGGCACCATCACTCCCCCTCCCCATGCTAGGGAGCTGTGCCCATGTGGACACAGGAAGCAGGGTCACAGAGCAGCCCAGGAACTGAGTCTCCCTTGTGTGGACACAAAGGTGGCTACAGGGCTAGGAACCCAGCTGGGGACCAGCTGCAGGCTCAGGGCATGGATGGCATGCCCAGTGTTGGGGCTTCCAGGGGTGAGCCAAAGGCTCTGCTTTCCCCAGGGCCAACAAGCTTAAGGGTACAACTGCTTCCCCAAGTGCTGATGGAACCTCAGTGGAGTCACAAGACAACTATTGGGGCACATGGACACCCCTAGAGTCATGCAGCCTGGGCTCTGGAGAACTGCACAGAAGACATGTGCCTTCCCAGTGCGGATGGGGAAGATGTGCAGAGGCAGCTGGGCTGTCACCACCGCCATGAGGATGGCGGTTGGCTTTAACTGTCAACTTGACACAACCTAGAACCACCTGGAGAGGAGTCTCAAGCAAGGGCGTGTCTACATTGAACTGGCCTGGAGGCATGTCTTCGGGGAGTTGTCTTAAGTTAAATGCTGCAGAAAGACACAGGCTACCCTTTGTAGAACCATTCCCTAGGCAGGGCATCCTGGACTGTGGAAAAGTGGAATAGTTGACCCTGAGGTAGGCTGTGATTGTCACCACCATCACCACAGTGGAGTCCTGGCATGTTCAAGGAGGGAGTAGAGCCTTCAGCTTCCATGCTGGGAGCTGCCCAGCTTCTCCTGGACTTGGAGAGCACAGACGACTTTCCTCTCTGTTAACTTAGGGAGCTTTAGGCAGAGCCAGTACCAGGAGCCTGTGTGTTTCCAGTGCTAAGGGAACATGGAGACATACCTGAGACCTCTTAGGGAGCACTGTAAATGGCCTGAAGATGCTTAGAAGCATGGTGGTAGGGGCTGGAAGCCATGGATTTTCTGGCTAGGGATATCTTGTCCAAGCTCACCTTCTCTGGACACTCCTGTGCCCCCAGTCACCCAGTGTCTGGATAGTCCTCATAACCATGGGTCCAAGTACCTCATCTGGACCATTGCCTTGCAGGAGACAGCCAGCCAATGTCCATGCTATGCCTTGAGGGAGTGGGCTGTATGAAAAGGGTGTTGTCAACAGCCATGAAGGTACCTCACGCAGGTTGCAGAACCATAAGTCACTCCCCGCAAATCAGTTCTCTCTCTGTGCCAGCAAAAGTGTTGAACAGCTTTCCATAGCTGATGAAATACCCGAGAGAATCAATAGGAAAGCAGAGATGTTCATCTGGGTTCATGGTTTCAGAGGGCTCCATCCACAGTTTGTCTTGTTGCATTGATCTGCAGCAGATACAAGGCAGTGGTGGGAACAGACAGCTGCAAGGCTGCTCAACTCATGGCAGCTGGGGAGCAGAGGAAGAGGGTGTGTCCTTCCAGACCTGCTCCTGCCCATCAGGCCTCACCACCCCAGCATTCAGTGTGAGCTCCTCAGTGGCTGTTCCACCAGTCCTGTTAGCACCCTGCCTAGTTCCCTTTCTCTTGCTAAAAACCTGGCAGAACAGCTTAGGTGAGAAAGGGCTTTAGCTTAGAATTCCCAGCTACACTGACAGCGGAAAGCCATGGCAGTGGAGCCTGAAGCAGCCGGTCCTATCCCATCCACAGTAAAGAGCAAAGAGCGGAGAGAAATGAATGCATGCATGCTTGTACTCAGCTCGAGGTGCTTAGGGAATGGTGCCACCCACAGTAAGTTCTGCCTTCCCAAATTATTTAACTTAAGGCAACCCACGGTGTAGATAATTCCTCACGGAGACTCTTCATAGATGGTACTAGGTTATGTTACGTTGGCAGCGAAAGCTATCCCTCACCCTCATGATCCCACCCCTTGCCGTAGCACTACCTCTGAGCAGGACGGCGTCCAGTAGTCTCTCCAGAGGACAGAACCCCTCAAAGCTAGGTCCAGACTGCAGGGAGGAACCCAGGCAAGGGCAGAGCTAGATCCAATCACCTGCTGCTACTTGGACCTTGGAAGGTTCAGGGCTCCTCCAAGTCACCGCAGCAGGAGAATGGCCCCTTCCAAGACTCAATGAGTGTTTTAGGGAGTTGTCTATGCTCCTGCCCCTAAAGAGTGCTGAGGCAGCCTCTGAGGCCCTTTGAGATGGAAGAGATAGGGGCTGGAGAGATGGCTGAGCCAGTAAACTGTTTGCATGGAAGCAGGAGGCCCTGAATTTATGGCACCCATGGGAGAGTCAGGCACAGCTGTGTGTGTCTTCAGTCCCAGCTCTGAGGGGTACAGACATGAAGATCCTTGGAGCTTGCTGGTCAGCCTGTCCAGCAAATGAGTGGGATACAAATTAGACAGCGAGTTGAGGAAGGACACTGATTCTGTATGTAAGCACAAGTACCCACATATTCATATCCTCCTCCCCCCACACATGCACAGAGGTGCACACATGTGAATTCATACACACATGCACACACATATACCACACATACAAAAATTATTTTTTAAAAGAAGGGAACCACCTGGAAGTTATTTCTACAGGGGTTGTACCAATGGATAATTAGGGGATCCCCCCTTACCTACCCCTGCTGATTACATCTCAGTGTGATTCCTTCAGAGGCTGGTAATATCAGACACCTGTTCCTAACCCTTTTCTACCAAGCCTTTCCCAAGAGGATATCCTGTTCAGGTGCATCCCCTGCACCACCCTGACCTCCTCCCCTTTCTGGTCCTTGCCCGTTCCTAAAGCCCCTCCTGCCAACATCTCCAGTGAGCTCCCCGGCTTGAGGTCTTCCGGGAAGGTTGTGCCCTGGCAGCAAGGACATGCTGTTGTGCCCCCCAAAAGCGTTCCATGGGGAGCTGGCCTGTGATCCCAGCAGGCCCCTCCTGCCCAGTAAATGCCTGTTGAATTTTCTACTGCGATTTCCTGCCCAGAGCCTCTAGTTTAGATTGTGTTCCCTGGTGAATTAGCATTGAGCATTTTTGTTTATTTGTTTGTTCTTTAACAAAAGGTTGTTTTGGTTTGAGATCCAGCAAAAATACACGCTACGTTCAGCTTCCTCTCCATTCAGGACTCAGTAAATGAGTTGTTTTCCAGTCTGTTCCGAGTCCTTGCCTCAAATGAGCCTCCAACAAGATAATGCGTTTAAAAGCCCTTGGAAAAGTACCAACCCCACGCACATGTGGGGTACTGTCATCCTCTGAGCTCTTGGAAGACAAGCCCTGCAGCTGGCTCACTCCAGCCTCCGCCCCCACTCTGGCCTTGTTGCGAAGCACCAAGATAGGGCTCAGATGGAGGCGGGGGGCTGCCTCCAGGCTGGTCCTCCAGAGCCCAGAACTTTCTCCACTCCAGGAGGCTTGGGGTTTATGGTCCAGCCACTGCTAGGGGGACTGGTGGAGAGGACAGGTGCAAACCCCACCATCCTTAGAGGAGAAGACCTGTCCATATCCATGTCTGATCTGAAGGCCGTTTTGGCTTCCTTTGGGCCCTGCTGTGGTCCTGAGGGTTTTTTGTTTGTTTGTTTGTTTGTTTTTTGAGATCAATCCAGGGAGGATGCTGTAGTCAGAAAAGCAAAATCAAACCTCCCAACTCAAAAGGCTCAGAAGTCTGCTTCTTATTCCCAATCTGCCATCAGAACAAAAGGCACCTCCAGCCAGAAGTCTCTGTTCTTGTCAGCTAGCCCTGCCCTGCTCTGGGGTAATGAGAGGGAAGGATGAACCTTCATTCCATCCCACGAACCTTTCCTTGTTTGTCATGATTCCTTTCCTGTCATGGTCTGGATGAATCTCTGTGAGATTCATACCCATGCCTAGTCCACTATGCCACTCAACGGCATGGAGCTCCAGCTCGCTTCCTCACTCACCAGCAGCAGACCCCACCTGCATGTAAACACCCTGAACCACAGACCCCTCTCTTGGGAGTGTCTTCCCATCCTGAACCTTAGAAATCAGTTGTCAAAAGAAGACAGAACTGCCTTGCTGGAGGCTGGAGGAAGCTGCGTGTAGATTCCAGGGGGCCTGCCTGGGGTGAATGTAAATCCTAGGGTTTACCTCAGAGACTGACCTTATCCTAACCATAGGGTACCATGAGCCATCACATGAATAGCTAACATGTCACCAGCAATTTTCAGCTTGCTAGAGAGCCAGCCCCTTGGCTATATGCTATGATCTTGTCCTATCCAGCGTCTACAGAGACTCAAGGTTATACAGATCCCTGATGCCTGAGTACAGAGTGAGGGACATGAGACCCAGGATACCCTATGCACAACAAGATCTGATCTCATACCCTCTGCCGTTTGTCCCCTCTGCCATTTGTCCCACCCCATACAGGGTAGTGTCCCAAAAACTGCATGTGAGAGGTGAGTGCCAGTGGTATGCCAAAGATGGGGCTTCCAAGACACTCACCAATGAGCAAATACTCAGGATGCGTGTGGCCCTGGGCTCCTAGCCTCAGTTTTTGCATCCAAAAGCCCTACAAAAGCCTCGTGGCATTGTTTGGTAGTGACGTCTGGGATGTGACCTCAATAGCACTGGCAACAACAATGATGAGAAAAGAGAAAAGAAAATTATAATTGATGAAAATCCTAAAATGTCGTGCATCCCAAAGGACTCCTACGGCTGGAGCTACAGCTGAAACATGAAACTATGTGACACAAGCAAGAGACCCATAGGTCATCGCCAGCTCCATGTACAGATACAGTCAACATCGGGAGCTTTAGTCAGAAGGAGCCCTGGGGCTTGCTGGTCAGCTCACATTGCTCAACTGTGAGTTCTGGGTTCAGGAGAGACTCCATCTCTCTCCAAAGATACAATGGAAATAGAGGATGATACCCAAAGCTGCTTTTTGTCCTCCATGTATGTCTTCCCACAGGTGTGCTTGAACACATACACACCCTCAAGCAGACATATCCAAAACACTATTAACTGAATATAAAGGAGAAAACATTTGTAAATTACATATCTAATAAGGGACTGACCCAGAATACTTAAACACCTATAACTCAAATTATGTAGCGGAGCATTGTCTAGTAGACACAAAGCCCTGGTTCTTCTCCCCATTCTCATTCCCCCAAAGCGAGACAGACCAATTTAGGTGAGCACAATGGCAGGCACCTATAATTTAAGCTACTTTGGAGACTGAGGTGGGGGAATCGTGAGCTGGGGGCCAGGTCAGGCTACATAGTGCGAACTCATCTCAAAAGCAGCAGCAACAACAAAGCCTTTAGCAAAAGTAACAACAGAAAACAGCCTAATTCAAAAACGGGTGACGGAGTTGAATAGACATTTTTCCTAAGAAGATACACAAACGGCTAATGAGTGCATGAAAAGATGTTCAACGTGACTAATGGTTAGAAAAATGCAAGACAAAATTACAGCGAGATACAAGCTCACACCCATTAGGGCGGCTGCTATGCAAGGAACCCAGGAGATAATGAATGTTGATGAGGCTGAAGGGAAATTGGAGCCGTCACGCGGGCTGGCATGTCGCGTGGCGTGAGCACTGGGGAAACAGCCTGCTGCTCTTCCAAAAGTTGAAGTACAATTATCCCATGACACAGCAGTTCTCCTTCTGAGGACATCTTCTGAGAAGCAAAGGCAAGGGTCTTGGAGAGATGTATGTAGGCCATGGTTGTAGCTGTGTCGTTCACAGTAGCAGGTGTGGAGGGATGAGGGTGTAAATGCAAACATGTACAATGTGTGTGGAGTGGTCCTGAGAGAGGAGGGCAGCCCAGACCCAAGCAACAATGTGGATTGGGACCATTCTGCCATGTGAAGTAATAAGCCAGTTACCATCCCACTGACCGGTTCAAAGGTGAAACGAGAAGGGTGCTTTCAGGGCTGAGGGAAGCAAGGAGAGAGTGCTAGTTTGATGGTGTTTTGTTGAACAGGATCAATGGCGTTCTGGAGGTGGGAGGTAGGGGTGGTTGCAATATGCATAAAACTGAGCAAGATGGTAAATTTTATGTTGTGTATATTTTTATCACAATAAAAAATAATACATTTTTTGTAGGGGCTGGGGAGATGGTTCACTTGGTAAAATGCTTGCAACACAATCAGGATGACCTGAGTTTGATCCCCAGAACCCACATAAAAAGCCAGCAAGGTGGCTTGCTTGCCATCCCAGTTCTAGGGGTGGGGACAGGAGCTGTTCTTGGACCCTAACCTAAACAGCAAGCCCTGGACCAGCAAGAGACCCTGTCTCAAAACACAAACAAGAAGACGGATCCTGAGGCACAAAAGTTGACCTCTGGCCTCCACATGCATACATGCACATGTGTATACATACCTGAACATATCACAGACATAAACACACACATACAAAAAAATAAATAAATAGGGGTGGCTCTGGGCTACTCTGCCAGGAAAGTTGGCTGGTCTGGGAACAGTGCATGGGCTATGAAGCCAGCAGAACTTAGACCAATACTCTTGTCTTGGTAACTTGGAGACTTGGAGTTTCCTCCAAGTCTTCCACTTGTGTGGAATGCCTGGTGATCCATTGAGGTATCCTCTAACACAGAGCACACCTTTTCTGTTCCCCACAGAGAGTTGTTGGGCCTTTCAGTCAAGGCCCCACCTGAGCCAGGAGGACATCTCCAGGGCTCCCTCCTGGAATGGCTGAGCATTTGACCAGTGATATTGTGGCTTCCTTCTCCATGTGTTAGGCATCCATTATGCACTGGCTAAATGTTTAAATATTCTTGCCCAGAGATACATTACTGAGGCGGGGAGGGAAGAGCCCAAAGGGACAGAGGCCAGGGCCTGGGTCTCAGCTTCCTCCCTTTCCAGATGACCCACCTCTGTCCCTTTGCTCTGCTTGCTCCAATCAGCCGTCACTCAGGCCTGGGAACTCCAAAGAAGACAGCCACACACGGCTCCTTGAGACCCCCAAAGGAAGACATCACATCCTTCTGTGGTTGGAAGACATCATGGTTCCATTTCCTCCCACGCTATAAATAAATAGCTGGCAGATGTGGGGACAGCAGAAAGGGCTACGTCATCTCTCTCCTCACCTTTGAATGCATTTATATTTATTCATCCAACAAGCATGCATCTTACTCCTCAGTGTCAGATGCCAAGAGGCAATGTTGAAAAGATAATCTCCAGCTTTATGATGGTCATAGCCTAGCTGGGGTGGGGGAGGGTCTTCATCAAATTGTCACACAAAGACACTAAAGACTGCAACAGCCTCCCCAAAACCTTGGCAGGTGATGTGACGAGGACATTTTGGAGACATTCAAAGAGCAGACAGCTGGTGGGCTGGAAGATGGCTCAGTGGGCAAAAGTACTTGCTGTGCAAGCCAGATAAGCCAAGTCTGATCTGTTGAGCACACGTCAAGAAGGAAGGAGATGACTGATGGCGTGAAGTTGCCTCTGAGCTCCACATGCTCCCCATGACACACATGCTCATCCACATACAACACACACACACACACAATTGTTTTTAAGGGGCAGCTGATTGAGCTAAGAGTACAGAGATGCAAGTTTTAATGGAGCAGAAGATAGGGAAAATTCATGCAGACAGAAGGAATGCGTGTGCAGCTAGGAAAGGCAGTGACAGGCTGATGGGACAGCACCGAGGCCCCTGTCATTCACTGGAAAGCAGAGTGGGAGAAAGGAAAGCAGTGAGCTGGGAGGTGGAGTTTAGAGGGAGCTGAGCCAGACTTGGAGCACCATAGAAGCCTTCATGGAGTTCCAAGCAAAGAGTTTAGCAGAATCCATATTCGTGAAGGAGCCCAGCCTCCTCAGAAGCGCTCTCCACTCACCCATGTACCTGGGAACCCATTTTCACACAGAGAAGCCACTGGTATAAAAGGAGGTTCTATGTAGTGTATAGTTAAGGTGCGCCAGGGCACCTTTCTGCACCTTCTTGAGGCTCCTCCCCATCCTGCCATGTGATTTTTGCCCCCAATGAGTCCATCATTCACAACCCAACCCTTTCTCTTGGCACTGGAGAAAATAGTAAGCATCTGCACCTCTCAGGAGACCCCCAAGGGCTGAGCATAGTGTCAGTGATTTTTGAAAAACTAGAAATAAATGTGAAACTTCAGTAATACAAAAGCCAATAGCCTAAAAATGCCACTGGACTGAAGGAGGAAACTGAGGTATGATGATCAATCTTCACTGTCAGCTTAACTGGACTTTGAGTTACCATGGAAACACACAATGAAGGTGTTTCCAGGGAGGAAGGAACACCCACCCTGAATGTGGTGACACCAGATCCTGGGCTGTGGTCCTGAGCTGCCTAAAAACGAGAAAATGGGCTTCCTGGTGCCACTGCAGTCCCATCAGATGCCCAAGCTCCTACGGCTGTGGCATCCTGCCGTGATGGATGGTATCTCTTTAAACTGTAAGCCAAACAAACCCTTTGACCGTTAGGTTTGCCTTTGTCACAGCAGTGGGAAGAGAAACTGATGTACAAGGGATGAACAGGCTGCCTGAGCTTTGCCCCTGAAGATGCTCCAGCCTCTGACACAGAGCAGCTGGATTCTAGCAGAAGAGCCCTGTTCTTCCTGCCCAAAATGCAATGCCAAAGCACTTGGAGGTCAAAGGTCTGAGCAACAGCACTCACCATCAGTCAAGGCCAGGCTAGTCTCTGAGAGATACAAAGAGGGCCGTCAGACTCTGAGGACACAGCTGACGCCGGAGTCAGTTTCTACAGGAAGAAACTGGGAGCTTGCAGTGTGAATGAGGTGGGACTGGTTGTAGATTGCTAAAGGAAGAAGAAGAGGAGTAGGCAGAAGGGTGGGAGAGAAGAAGGGGGTAAGGACAAATGAAGAAGGAGCAAGGAAAGGAGTGAGAAAGGGGGGGTCAGACAGGAAGAGTGCTGAATGAGCAGGAGGAAGAAGAGAAAATGTACGCTCTCCAAGTGGTTTGTACCGTTTACCCATTCTTCTTACACAACACAGACAAACATCCGGGAAAAAAAAATGAAACATTACTCAGTCTGTCAAGAAGAAAATCAATGGACGAAACGAAAACACCAAACAACAACAAGACAAAGAAACAAACACAGTGGTAGCCAAGCGGCCATGAGGTGGCCTCCATGCAGACATTAATGAAGACTGGAAATCAGCTGTCTGAGCAATCTTTACTCAGGTAGCACTGAAAATCTTGATGTAAATGGAAACATCAAAGGAAAAACCAAGGAGAAAAATCTATAAAAGAGAGCCACTAAATGTAATGTGGCCTCCGGGGCCAGTGACAAAAATAAAAGACATGAATGTGCAAGAGCTGGTGCAGCCTCTGCAGGGACTGGAGCCTTCCCAAGGCACCAGGGTCCCCAAGGTCATCAAGCCATCCTTAGCTTTGACAGGCACATCATGTTATGCCATGACATGGGCATTAGCGTCAGACAGAGTTCTGGGTGAGGGGTAGGTGGAAATGAACAGTATTCATCTTGAAAATGTTTGTAAATGAAAAATTATTATCAAATCAAAGGCTAGTTAGAAACCAATTAGATCAAAGTTCTAGAATTGTAGGGTGTGGGGAGACAGTATCTGAAATAATGACCCGGAGTAGGATCACAGCAGAATGAAGAAGATGGAGGGCAGAGGCAGTGAGCTGGTTCAAGGGCAACAGAAATGGTTCAGCCTGAAGAACAGAGAGGAAAACAAATTGTATCAGGAGGTGGGTGACTCGGGGACTTGTGGGACAGTGTTGGAATGACCATCGCTTGTCCCTGAACCCAATGAAAGAGATTGATGCACAAAAATACTTTTCTTTGTTCTTAAATTCTGTTTTCAGTTATGTTTATCTCTGTGTATCTAAGTGCAAGTCCCACAGAGGTCAGAGGTGTTGGATCCCCTGGGGCTGGAGTTATAGGTGGTTGTGAGCTGCCTGGCAGGGCAGCTGGGAACTGAACTCAGGTCCTCTGCTGACTCATCTCTCCTGTCCAAATTTTTCTTTAAAATTTCTTTATGTAGGGCTGAGCCCTTATGAGGCGTCCTCTGTCCATGTGAGCTTGTCTATTGCTGTTGCCTTTGATTAGCTCGTGTTTAGGCAGACGTGCGGGAATTCAGAGAGCTGGAGAAATGGTCTTTCCCACGGAGGAGCACACCAATTGGATATCCAATACCAAATGGCCAGCCCTGAAAACATACAGAGAGACATGCATGCACACACACAAAATAAATAAATGTAATAGATTTTTGATATTATAGTATAATTTCATCATTTTCCCCTTCCCTTTTCTCCCTCTAAATCCTCCCACATATTCCTTGCTCTCTTTCAAATTCATGACCTCTTTTTCAGTAATTGTTACATACCTATATATGTGTGTGTGTCCGTGTGTGTGTGTATTCCTATCTCTCAGTACATAACTATAATCTATTCAGTGATAGGGCTGTAGCAGGGCATCCTAGTCCACAAAACAAGCATTACTGGACATACAGGAGCAGATGGACCCAGACATAATAACAGTTTGGGATCTCAGTCCCCTGCCCTCATCAGAAGGTTGATCATCCAGAGAAAATAAGCAACAAAGAAACTACAGAGTTAGACATCAGCAGACACCAAACGAATTTAAAAGACATTTGCTGTTCACAGACTATTTTGCTGAGCAGTGAAGGAATGTACATTGTCTCAAAAGTTCCTAAAAACTTCTGTGAAATTCTCATATTTTAGGTCACAAATAAAAGTCTTAACAAATGCAAAAAAAAAACAAACAAAAAACCTGAAATAGTTTCTTGTACTTTATCAAACCATAATGGAATACAATCAGAATTCAATAAGAAAATAATGTGGGGAGATTGAGCAACATAAGTTTGAGAGATGGTGGACCAATGAAGAATTAAATGAAAGTGAAAAAGACTTGTCCATAACTTGGGAGCCACTGAAGACAATTATAAAAAGAAAATTTATAGTTTTAAGAGCCTATATTAAACAAAAAATTCAGAAAGAGTTTGGCATTACATCCAGGGGATCCAACACCCACTTCTCACCTCCACAGACACTGAGCACATAGGTGTTACACAGAGAAAAAACACCCATGCACATAAAAAGAAAATATTATAAAAATTTTAGCACTATGAAAATGACTATAGGATGAAGCAAAAGGATCTATAGACTCAATAATATATACATCACTATTCCAAAGATATTCTCCCCAGAACTAGTAAAATAAATATTAAGGTAAAATGAATCACAAAAGATCCAGAATTTGAGAAAGCTATTCTGAACAAAAGAGCAACAAAGGCAGCCTACAGACGGGAAAAGATCTTTACCAACCCTACATTGGACTGAGGATTAAGCTCCAAAATATATAAAGAACTCAAGACACTGAACATCAAAACAACAAATAATCCAATAAAAATGGGGTACAGACCTAAACAGAGAACTCTCAACAGATGAATCTCAAAGGGCTGAAAGACACTTAAGGAAATGCTSAACATCCTTAGRCATCAGAGAAATYCAAATCAAAACAACTCTGAGATTCCATCTTACACCTGTCAGAATGGCCAAGATCAAAAACACTGATGACATNATCAAAACAACTCTGAGATTCCATCTTACACCTGTCAGAATGGCCAAGATCAAAAACACTGATGACATCTTAGCCGGAGAGGATGTGGGGAAAAGGGAACACTCCTGCATTGCTGGTGGGAGGGCAAACTTGTACAGCTGCTTTTGAAATCAGTATCATAATTTTCCAGAAAATTAGGAAACAATCTACCTCAAGACCCAGCAATAACACCTTTGGGTGTATACCCAAAGGATGCTCAATCATACCACAAGGACATGTGCTCAACGATGCTCATAGTAGCATTGTTTGTCATAGCCAGAACCTGAAAACAACCTAGATGCCCCTCACCTGAAGAATGAATAAAGAAAATGTAGTTCATTTACACAATGGAGTACTACTCAGCAGTAAAAAATAACGACATGTTGAAATTTGCAGGCAAATGGATGGATCTAGAAAAAACATACGGAGTGAGGTAACCCAGACCCAGAAAGATAAATATAATATGTACTCATGCATAAGTGGCTTTTAGATATAAAGCAAAGAAAAACCAGCCTACAGGCCACAACCCCAGAGAACCTAGAGAATAAAGAGGACGTTAAGAGAGACATACATGAAACTACATAGGAAGGAGAAAAAGACAAGATCTCCTGATCAAATTGGGAGCATGGGGGTCATGGGACAGGGTAGAAGAGGAAGGGGAGGAAGGGAAGGGAGCAGACAAAAATGCGTGGCTGAATAAAACAATAAAGAAAAAAGAACTGGGTAGGCTCTAAAAACCATCTAGAAACTTAACACTGAACTTAAATAAATGGGTGTTTATTTAAAAAGAGAGGAACAAAGGAAAGATCTCTATGTCTGATCTCAAATTACAATATCAGGTTATAGTAACAAAGATGTCGTGGTACCATCACAAAAACAAACCCACAGACCACAGGAATGGGATAGAGGACCTAGAAATGAATCCTCACAGTGACAACTATCTAATTCTTTCTTGAGTGAGGGTGCATGTGGTATGTGTACCTGTGTGCATGTGTGCATGTGTGTGTGTAAGAGAGAGAATGTGTGTGTGCCCATGTGTATATGTCCATATGCTTGTAGAGACCAGAAGTCACTCTTGGATGTGATTTCTCAGGACCCACCACCTTGTTTTGAGATAGAATCTCTCACTGGGACCTGGGACTCACCAGTCATGCAAGGCTGGCTGGCCAGAGAGCCCTGTGGAGTTCTCTGTCTCTCTGTGTCAGCACTGGGATTCCATGCACACACCGCCATTCATGAGCACCAGACTCAAGACATAGTGTTTGCACAGCCAGTGCCATACCTGCTAAGTTGTCACTACAGCTCCTGGTTTCTTATGAAAGGGACAAAATCATTGGGGGAAAGGCAGTCTTTCAGCATGTGAGCTAGGAATACTGGATATTTGCAGGCAGAATTACAAAGCCTGTTCCTTACTCTGTACCCAAATCAAAAGGTATTACAGACTTTAGCATAAACTTTAAGCTACTGTGGGAAACACTTCTAGACTCAGTACAGATGAACGACTGCTTTCTGAACGGGCTCCAACTGCTCAGGGAATAATAGCAGGAATTGACAAATGGACTTGTATCAAACCCAAAAGCTCCCCACAGCAAAGGAAACAATTACCGCAGAGAAGAGACAGCTGTGAGGGAAGACGATCTCTGCCAGGTACAATTCTGACAGGGATCAATACCCAGAATACATAAAGTACCCACAAATTAAACAACAGGGGGCCAGAGAACATTTCAGGACCATGAAAACAGAAGAAATCAGGGAACACCATAGGACAGGAGAATGCCAAGGGTCCAGAGGACAGCCCGGGGCCAGAAACCACCCAGGAAAGCAGGCCTCCAGCTCCCAGAGCCCCAGAGATCCCCAAAGAACTCAGGTTGGAGAGACCAACAGCTCTCATTTCCCCTTGGCCATACAGCACCACATGGAACCTACTAGAACCAGAGGGTTTGAGGATGTCTTCTTTCAACTCAGGAGAGCTGTGTCAGTAATTCATCCTGCAGGTATGCTTTTAGCTCTTAGTTTTAATGAATTTACCTTCTGCCTTTACATAGATGTCGCCTGATGGTTTTGCTTTTATTCATGCGTCACTCGGTTACTTTGGGATTATGTTCATGGTTCTCTACCTTGCCTGCTAGATGATATTCTTTATTATTCTCCTCAGCGTACACACTCCCAGCTCTTCTTTCCCTTGTTTGTATGTCCTCCTCATTTCACTTCTTTCAAATATTTTAAATTTTGTTATTTTATTTTATGTCTGTGAGCTTTTGCCTGCACGTATGTCTGCGTACCGTGTGTGCTTGGTACCTGCAGAGGCCAGAAGACAGCATCCGCTCCCTGGAACTAGCGCTCCAGATGGTCCAATTCCCCCATGTGGCTGCGGGGAATTGAACCCGGGTTCTCTATAAGAGCAGTCAGTGCTCTAACCACTGAGATTCCTCTAGTTCTTCCTTTTACTTCTTGGTTATAAGCTTGTATAGCTCAACAATCCCTAAAATCTGTAGACCTGACAGTACCCAGCTGTCATCTCTCAGCTAAGCTACTTTACCCACTTTGATTTTTTTCTCTTTTCTTCAAAGTTGATCTAATACTTAATCCTTATTGCCCCCCACCCCATCTTTTGAAGGTTGGTCTAGTCCTTATCCTTACTTACCCCCCCCACTCCTAATTTTAACTAAAATCTGTGGGTATTCTATACTATCCTTGATTGTTTATTCTCCAGCCATTTTTTTTAAACTTCTCTACATAGCCTTGGCTATCCTGGAACTCACTCTGTAGACCAGGCTGGCCTTAAATTCACAGAGATCCACCTTCTTCTGCCTTCTGAGTACTGGGATTAAGGGTGTGTGCCAGCACTCCCAGTCTCCTCCAGCCTTTTTGATGTCTAAGAGGTCACTGTATTAATTAACTATAGTGACAATGCCAAACATCTGTGAATGCTCTCCAGTTAATATCCTGCTCAGGAGATATTGTACTCCTTACTACAGCAGGCACTGGGGGCTCCTGGCTGCAGAATTACTTCCCAAATTAATACCCTGGTCAGGGGATATTGTACCACTTACTACACCAGGCACTGAGGGCTTCAGACTGCAGAATTACTTCCTGAATTAC
>LOEQ01006079.1:92058-106027 GCA_001685075.1 Bramus lutescens
GCCAGGACCCAGTCCAGACTGTGGACAAACAGCAGGACATTGGAGAATTGATTGCACCACTTTTGCTTAGACAAAATAAGGTCACCCTTTTCCATGGCCCTCTTCCACAAAGGTGGAAAAAAACCACCTTCTGGGCCTGGCTAAAACTATAAGACTGCTGTTCTGGATACTTCTGCCTCCAATACTATGGAGACCCGGGTATGGCTAACTGTATATGGGC
The DNA here is from genome assembly GCA_001685075.1 of Bramus lutescens. Lineage (NCBI taxonomy): Eukaryota > Metazoa > Chordata > Mammalia > Rodentia > Cricetidae > Bramus > Bramus lutescens. The sequence goes on from LOEQ01006079.1 coordinate 92,279, forward strand.
TCTGGTCTCTATCATTTTTAATAGATTCGGAAGCTGCTTGGTCTGTACTCAGGTATAATTTATTTATCCTTCTGGGATCTCTGATAGTATTGATGGCTAGGCCAAGTATAATGTTGTCAGTTTAGCAGCAAAAGGTATCTAGATCCTTCCAAAAAGCTATAGCCAGCTTGTTAATATATTGACTTAAAAATAATGTTTTAAGATATATAAAGTTCTGAGGATATAAAAGTTCTTAAGTGTTGAGGCTCTAAAAAGTGATTTAAGATGTAAATATAAGTTAAGATATGGAAAATTTTTCTGATTTCTTTCCCCTTCTATGTATAGTTCTGATAAGCTGATAGAGCAATGACTACTTAGTGTTTGGGTCACAAGCTCAATATTTTAGATTTATTCTGGTTGCCATTTAAATATGAATTTAAAGGTGTTTCTCATCAGGCCAAAGGCATCTCTGTCCAATCCATACATGGTTCTATGGACAGCAGAAAAATGTACATGCTTCTAACCAAAATCTGTAGTTTTTGCTAAGATTCAAAGGTATGAGTTTATTTTTCTGTTTGCAGATACCTGTTCTTTTTCTAAAGTATGGATTTCAATATGGGCCTAAAATTTCAAATGTACTATTTTTCTTTAAGAACATAAATTTTAACTTCTGTTCCTAGTTCAAACTTATCTCAATAGGTTTCCGCTTGGCTGGCAGACACATCTAATCAGTTGCTGACTACAACCTGCTCTGAATGACTGCGTGCCCTGGACTTCCTTAAAGCGGATGTGGACCAGTTCAGCTGATGTGAATGCTCCCTGTCTCTTCTACAGAGTCTGTGAACCAGATGCTTCTGATGAGTGCCCCCTTGCCTGAGTTCCCTCCTTACCTTTGGATGGTCTTTCCGCCTACTTGGGCCCTAATGTCAATGTCCCGATGTCAGCTTGAAGTAGTTGCAGAAAGGAACACGCCATCCCATGCTCCCTGCCCAGAATAGGTTGAAATGCTGAGACAAGGGGGAACTCCTTGGCATGGGGGACAAAATGACTATAGTGCCCATTGATATACCAGAAAAATAGGCCTAGAGTTGTCAATGGATTTATTAGCTAAAATGGTCCTACAATAAAAAGACAATTTGGTTCTTCTTGCAGAACCACCAAACCTAAGAGAACATCCAGGATTATCATTACAACGTGGTTGTACTGAAAAGATCAGAGCTAAGGGCCTGGTAGGCTGGCCACTGCCCTGGAAAAATCTGTTAGCTGATGGTTCCTAGGTCCCAATACTATCTTCTTAAACCCATGGGCAATCATGGGTCTTGTCATTGGTACTTGTGAAGGGGGAAATGTAGGACCCAGTCATCACAAGCTCAATANCTTGGCTGGCAGACACATCTAATCAGTTGCTGACTACAACCTGCTCTGAATGACTGCGTGCCCTGGACTTCCTTAAAGCGGATGTGGACCAGTTCAGCTGATGTGAATGCTCCCTGTCTCTTCTACAGAGTCTGTGAACCAGATGCTTCTGATGAGTGCCCCCTTGCCTGAGTTCCCTCCTTACCTTTGGATGGTCTTTCCGCCTACTTGGGCCCTAATGTCAATGTCCCGATGTCAGCTTGAAGTAGTTGCAGAAAGGAACACGCCATCCCATGCTCCCTGCCCAGAATAGGTTGAAATGCTGAGACAAGGGGGAACTCCTTGGCATGGGGGACAAAATGACTATAGTGCCCATTGATATACCAGAAAAATAGGCCTAGAGTTGTCAATGGATTTATTAGCTAAAATGGTCCTACAATAAAAAGACAATTTGGTTCTTCTTGCAGAACCACCAAACCTAAGAGAACATCCAGGATTATCATTACAACGTGGTTGTACTGAAAAGATCAGAGCTAAGGGCCTGGTAGGCTGGCCACTGCCCTGGAAAAATCTGTTAGCTGATGGTTCCTAGGTCCCAATACTATCTTCTTAAACCCATGGGCAATCATGGGTCTTGTCATTGGTACTTGTGAAGGGGGAAATGTAGGACCCAGTCATCACAAGCTCAATAAAGACCTGGGTGTCAATAGTTTTCCCTAAGGCAATTCCTGGTTGCAAGAAAGACCACAAACTGAGACTACCCAGGCATCACACAGGAACAGACCATCCAAAGGAAATTCCTAATGTTCCAACCATTGTAGATAGAATCACCTGCCAGCACACACCCTGCTAATGTAACTTTCCTGGGTTTTGCCTTTAAATAATGCCCTCTAGAAGCGTGGGTACCTCCTCTCGCTGCTGTGCTAACAAGGTCCCTGCTGGCTTGTAATGCGCCCACAATAAACCTTGCTTTTGCATTTTGGTGAGTTGGTCTCCCTGTTGTTTTTTTTAGGGACCCATGGACCTAGCATAACAATATCACAGGCACGCACTGCCCCATCCAGTTTCACCTGGATTCAAGGGACTACGACGCAGGTCCTTTAGCACGTGTGGCAAGCTCTTTCAACAGTGACCCTCTCCCCAGTCCAAGAGTGATGAACTTCGAGGGTTAGAAGGTAGATGTGGAAAGGGATAGCAGGGATCACAGGGATCCAGATTTATGTCTAGGAACTGGCACTTAGGGGTGCCCCACAGGGCTAGAAGGCTAGCCTTAGCATTACTGCTGTGGGACAATGGTTTGTACCCTATCAATTGTATTTTAATAAAACATTGATTGGCCAGTAGCCAGGCAGGAAGTATAGGCGGGACAATCAGGCAGGCAGTAGAGGTGGGTCAATGAGAACAGTAGAATTCTGGGAAGAAGGAAGTCCTAGTCTGCAGTGGTGACCCAGCCTCAGAGGAAGCAAGATGTGACTGTCTCACCGAATAAGGTACCAAGCCACATGGCTAACATAGACNAGATGTGACTGTCTCGCCGAATAAGGTACCAAGCCACATGGCTAACATAGACAACAATAATGGGCTAATATAAGTTATAAGAGTTAATAAGAAGTCTGAGATACTAGGCCAATCAATTTATAACTAATGTAGACCTCTGTGTGATTTCTTTGGGACTGAATGACTGCAGGACTGTGCAGGACAGAAAACCTCAGACAACACATAACAAAAGGAACAGGTCCTTGTGAGGACCAAACCAAGTCAAATGTTTAAGCACCAAATAATAGAGCTTCAAAACCCAAGAAGAAAACTCTGTTGGTATTAGGAAGAGAAACAGGCATGTTCAGGATTAATGGGGTTTTGACATTCTTCCCTCAGTAACAGGAAACCAAGAAAGAGGAGACTCAGAAGGCGCAAGCAACACGGTCAGACAGCCGAAGTTCTTTATCTACATACAAGCGACCTAGAGGTTAGTAGGGGTGACATGTGGAAATGCCCCAAATATAGAAAACTAAAAAGCACTTGAATGGTCTGTGGGTTAAAAAAGAAATTACAAGAGAGAAGGATCAAATATTGAACTGAATAAAAATTAAAATGACTTAAGGTCAGGAGGTATAGCTAACCTTAAAAGACCAATGCTAGGCATAGAATTCCTCTATCAGACAAGTGTGAAAAGCTTATGGAACCAGGAATGTAATTAAAGCTGATGTTTAGGAGCAGAGAGGACTCTTGGAGCAAGGGATGAATTTGTGGCAATGAGAATAACACTGAAAACCTCTGGTCATGGTGAAAAATGGACAGGAAATTAATTATTCTGAGTAGAACTAGAGGAAGTCCAGGCTACAGATGAATAACTTAAAAGACACAATGTGCAAAAGCTTAGGCAAAGGTGTTATGTGCTATGTGGGCATCCCCGTGACCGTTACATACATTGAAACTGAACTGTATTTTCAAGCCTGGGAGAGATGGCACATACTGCTCCTACAGAAGACCTGAGTCCTCGTCCCAACCTGGGCTATTCACAACCGCTTTAAATCTAGCTCCAAGGAGATCTGATGGCTCTGACCACCTCGGGTACCTGTGGTCACAAGCACATGCCCCAACACAGATACACATGCATGCATGCAATTAGAAAATAAATAAATCCTTAAAAATTATCACCAAGGTAACCCACAGTCCAGGTGGCTTCTGGTAAATTCCATCACACATTTGAGGGGGGAAAGTTCCACAAAAACTCCCGAAAATGAAGGATGAAGGTGAACTTTCAAAGTTGTGCTATGAAGCCTGCATTGCTTTGAGAACAAAGACAGACTAATCTATGCTAAGAACATTAAACTATAAAACAGTGTCTCTCTCACACAGAGATGCAAAGGTTTCTAATAGGATAAAAATGCAAATATATGTAAGTAGTAAAAATACATATGTATATGTGCTTTAAAATATATGCATACATATAATATGCATGTGTATTGTTTATATTAAAGATAATACCTAATGATTAGGTGATTTTTTTTCTGGAAATTCATGAGAAGGGGCTTAATTGTAGAAAAATCAAACAACTCAATCAAATTGAAGCTGGAATTTAGGCACTAAGAGGGAAGGCCATATTATCTCAGCATGTCAGAAATAGGCTTTGTCAAAATCCAGCATGAATTCACAATACAATACAAAACAGGCAAACACACAGCCCTCAGCAAACTAGGGCTGAAAGAGAATATCTCTCACGTAGTACTAAGCAGCTATAAATGCTTAAGCTCCTACCGTGTATTAGTTACTTTTCTGCTACTTTGATAAAGGCATGACCAAAGGCAACTTAGAGAAGAGAGAGTTCTTTTGTGCCTCACAGTTCCAGAGGCATAGAAGTCCATCATGGAGGAAGGCATGGCAGGAAGCAGCAGGCATGGTGGCCAGAGCAAAAAGCTGAGAGCTCATATCTGCAAACACAAACTCAAAGCAGAGAGAATGAGCTGGAACTGATGAACGTTTATATTCTCCTAAAGTCCACCCCCAGTGGCATCCTTCTTCCTGCAAGGCTACACCTCATAAACCTCCCTAAATAGTGTCAACAAGTGAGCTTATTGGGGATATTTCTCATTTAACCCACCACACCGTTGGTTTAGGATAATACATGGAATGCTTTCTTCTCAGCATTAAGAATAAGACAAGTAAACCAGATATGGTGGTGGACATCTTTAATCCTAGCACCGGGGAGGTAGAGGCAGGCAAATCTCTGTGAGTTTGTAGTCAGCCTGGTCTACTTTGTAAATTCAAGGCCAGCCCAGGCTATATTGTGAGACCCTATCTGAAAAAAGAAAAGGAAGGAAAAGTAAAGCATAAGACAGTAGTTTCTGCCTCCTGTGTTTGACAGGATGCTAGAAGTTCTAGCTACTGCAGTGAAACAAGACAAAGAAATAAAAACCAAAGCAGCCAATTAACAAAGTGCATGCAGGACATCCACACCGGAGTTATGTTGAGGAAGAAACCAAAGACTTAACTAAAGGGGACACAGCGACGGCACAGTGGTTAGGGACACAGACTGACCGTCCTTCCAGAGAACCTGAGTGCAGTTCCCAGCACCAGCGCCAGACAGCTCACAGTTTCCTGTCATTCACACTGTGGGATGCCATGTCTTCTTTCAGCCTAAGTGGGCATCTGCACTCACACACATACACATAAATAAAAAAATTAACCTGAGAAATACAAATAAAAAGGCCTAAGTGAATTGAGATATATACTATATTCATAGACACAGCAAAGCTATTAATAGAATAAAGATGTCAAGTCACCCTGGTTTAATCTCTAGGCTTATTTCATTTTTCTGGCTACCACTGAGCTTCCTCTTCCAGTTCATAGTCTCTGGGTTTAAGATAATTCATACTCAATCCCCGGAGAGGCTTTCTCCGCACAGACAAACATATTCTAGAATTCACATAAAAGGCCAGGCCCAGTGAGTGAAGCCAGCTGTAGAAGAATGCGGTCAGATCCCCAGGGTTACTATGAAACCATAGTTGTTGATGGCATGATACCTGTAGAGGGAACATGGAGATCTGTGGCATGGAGCAGATGGGACGAGACCCACAAGGTGTGTCGACAAGTGCGTAGAAATTGCTCCCTAGCGTAGAAGTTCAAGCTTCGCAACAGATGGAGCTGAAGCAAGTCAGTATCCACACACAAGTCAAATATCTGAGGCCAGCACAATGGCTCTGCAGATGAACACGCTTGCCAGGAAGCCTGGGCGCTAGAGTTGAAGAAGGGAGAGAACTGGCTCCTGAATGTGACCTTCTGTTATCCACACATACCATGACGATCGTTCCCACCCCGAAAAAAAATTAAATTTAGAAAAGAGAACAAACATCTATCTATATCTTAACTGAAAGTAATTCAACACAGAGGCTTCAAACATAGAGCTTCAAGCTTTTGGAAAACACCTAACAGTGGGCTGGCAAGATAGTTCGGCTGGTAAAGGTGCTTGCTGCCAAGTCATGGGAAATGAGTTCCATCCCTGGTGGCCAAATGGGGGGAAGAAAAACCAATTCTTGCAAGCTGACCTCTGGCGTGCGTGTGCGCACACACACACACACACACACACACACACCACATGAATAAATATAATTTAAAGGTTAAAAAGAAAAAAAAAGAAGTAAACACATAAGAAAATATCATCACAATTTAAGGATGGGCAGAGGTCTTAGACTTGACACCTGAAGCTTGCTGTTACAAGGATAACTTGGTCAGCTGAAACTAGATTTACAAGTAGTGGGGCTGGAGAGATGGGTTAGTGGTCTAGAGCACTGGCTGCTCTTTCAGAGGACCCAGGTTCAAGTCCTAGCACCCACACGGCAACTGTCTGTGACTCCAGTTCCCTCACACAGACACACAGGCAAGCAACATACCAATGTGTATGAAATAAAAATGAATAATTAAAAAACTTCACAAGTAGTTTCTCTCAGGAGAGTGAAAGTCACAGTACAGACTTTGGGAAACATTTGTAAATGATACATTCCACAAAAGGACAAGTGCCGATCACACATTAAGAATTCTCAGCATTGAGGCCGGTCTGTGGTAGGTAGTGCACACCTTTAATACCAGCACTTGGGAGGTGCAGGCAGGCTGATCTCTGGGAGTTCGAGGCCAGCCTGGTTCCAGGACAACCAGGGTACACAGAGAAACCCTGTCTCAAAAAACAAACAAGCAAGCAAACAAATTTTTTAAAAAAGGAAAAGATGGAAAGAAACAAATAAAGAAAACACGGCTTAAAACCACAGTGAGTCATCCCCAGACACCTACTGGAAAGATCACAGTAAAACCAGAGGTGATGCCAAATGTTGGTAAGGAGGTGCAGAAGCTGCACTGGGCCTAATGCCACTGGTGGGGGTGTAAATAGCACCAAAAAGCCTGTGGCTTCTTAGGAAATGAATTGCACAATAACCCCATAATTGAATCCAAAGAAATGAAAACTCGGGTTTCCCCAAACTCTAGGACACCAGAACGTCTTTAGGTTCTTTTCTTCTCCACTTAGAGTTATTGTGTATTAATTGTACAAAATTAGTTTTATTATGATATTCTAAGCATCCACGCAATGAGCCTTCCTCATACCTACTCCTATTGCCCTCTCAGTTCCTTCCCGTGGTCTCTTGCACCTCCCAAATGTGCTCCTCCTACCTTTGTGTCCTTTAAAAGTGATCTAGGGGCCTTGGATATGGAGCTGAGTTCAGGTCCCAGACCTGAGTACAAAGCCAACCTCCCAGGGCCGCCGGCCTGGTGAACGCTCCCGCAGTATAGCAACAGGGACAAGATGGAAGAGACAAACATCTGAAAGTTGTCCTCTGATTTCCAGGGGTGTCCCATGCTGTTCATACAGAGACACACACACAGAGACACACACACACACACACACACAGAGAGACACACACACCACCAGTAGTGCTCCCTTCTGGGTTTGGCTTATTGTATTACCATAATAACCCCCCATTCCATTTTTTCATGAAAATGACATGATTTTGTTTTTATGAGACTATAAGGCCATCGTTTTATTTATGACATGTCCCAGTTTGCTCTCTGGGGCTGTGGTAAAAACCCTGACCAATAGAAACTCATGGAGCAAGGGTTTATTTACACTTAGAGGTTATAATCCATCAAGAGAAGCCAGAGGCAGGAGCTGAAGCAAAGACCACAGAGGGATGCTGCTTAGTGGATTGCTCCCAAGGCTTGCTCAGCCATTTTTCTTCTACAGCTCAGGCCCACTTGCTTAGGGATGGTGTCATCCACATGGGCTGGGCTCTCCTGCATCAATTAGCAATCAAGAGAATGCCCAATAGACATACTCATAGGCCACTCTGTCTAGGGCTATTCCTTAACTGAGATTCCCTTTTCTTGGGTTTTTGTCAAGCCAATAAAACAAACATAAACAAACTAACCAATCAATTAAAAACTAACCATCATGCCTTAGCCCTTTGTTAATTATCTATCGATGGGCACTTAGGCTGATGCCATAACTTGTCTATTCTGGCTTGTTTCTCAATACTCATGGATGTGCATGTGCCTATAATGTATGCTAACTTTGATTCCTTTATATATAGAAGTGATAAAGCCTGGATCATCAGGCAATACTATCCGTAATTGGTTTGAGGCCCCTGCATACTGATCTCCCTGGTGGCTTGACTAATTTACATTTCCCGCTGCCGCTGTCATCCCCTCCCCCCTCCCCGCCCCATCCCTGGCCCCAGCTGCATCCTCACCAGCATCTGTGACTTTTGTTTCCTGGATGATAGCATTCTGGCAAAAGAGGGGGATTCTTGGTTATGGCTTCTGGGGCTGTACCTTTCTTCCTGGCTTCACTGGCAATCTTAGGAGAACTAATTCATTTGCCCATTTTTTGATAGTGTTATATATTCTTCAATTGTTTCCCCCACCTTTGAGTTTTCAAAAAAAAAATACATTCTGTATGTTAATCCACTGTTGGAGAAAGTCAAAGCCTTTCTCCCCTTCTATAACTTGTCTCTTGACTGTGACCCCTGTAATTTTGCTGGACTGTCACTCTGCAGCGTGGTATAATTGTGAGTCCTGGGTAGGCCTTGATGAGTTCTCCCCTCGGCTGACTCCAGTAGCTTCGCATTCTCAAATCTTCTTTAAAAAGTTTATTATTTTTTATTGTATGAGTGTTTGTCTATACACATGGATGTGCACCACATGTGTGCGGTTGCCCTGGAGGGTGGAACAGGAGGCTGGATCCCTGGGAACTGGAGTTACAAACAGTCGTGGGTGACATGATGTAGGACCGGGAACTGACCCTTGGTCCTTTGCAAAGTCAGCAAATGTTGTAACCACTGAGCCATCACTGTTAACCCATTTTGAATTGATTTTGGGGCTGTGGTTCCATTCTTCTACATGTGGATATCTGGGTTTCCTATAGTGCTTGTTAAAGAGGCTGTATTTTCTCCAATGTATTTATGTAGCATCTTTCTCAAGGGTCTGATGGCTGTAGCTGCACAGACGAATTCTGTACTGTTCCATTCCACCGGCCTATAGGATATTTGGAGGGCAGGGTGTGAGCGCTAGGGCTCTACAGCACACTTGGAGATTAGGTATTGAGTAATTTCTCCAGTATTACTCTTTTTTTCTTGGCTTGGAATTATGCGAGTAATTGTCTTTCATGCTTCCATATGAATTTTAAGATTTATTGTCTAGTTCTATGAAAATGTCATTGGAACGTTGACGTGGAATGCATCCATCTGGGAACACGCAAGTCCCTTCTATTGTCTAGTCTCCTTTTCAGTCTTCATTTTTATTTTTTTGTTCCTTCAATGTTCCATAGACTTCATTATAGAGGTCTTTTCATAATCCTGGGTGGCTTCACTCCTACACTTGTTTTGTTGCTCTTGTTTTAGACCATTATGAATAGGATTATTTTCCTGATTTCTTTCTCAGCGTGATTGTTTGTGGTATATAAAAAGCTACAGATTTTGTTATTGTGATCTTTTATCCTGAAACTTTTTAAAATGCTCATTAGAGATAAGTGTTTTCTGTAGGTTAATTTTAATGTAGGCGTCCATCATCTACAAAAGGGGGTGATTTGCATCCTTCCTACAAGTAACCCTTGGCTTCTTCTTGCTTTGCTCTCACTGAATAGATGATGACAGAGTGGACAAGCTTGTTTCAGTCCTGATTAGGAGGCAAATGTTTTTTGTTTTCTCTCTCATTTAGTACCATGTTGTTATTGTCTATACCTTTGCTGTGCACAGCTGACATGCACGTAAGATCTTATCTTTCTTGTTTTTTAATTTTTTAGTCGTTGAAGGTTTCTCACACTTACACAAATTATAGGGATCGTATCTATCAACCATGGCCTCCCTCCGTCTCCGCAGTACCCTTGCCCCATCCCCCTCCTAACTTTATGGTTCCTTTGTAGTTTTTGTTTTGTGGTAAAGAACTCTGAGCCCCATTAGTACTTCCTGCATGTGCACGGGTGTGTGGCCACCCAGTGCAGCATGAGCTCTCAGCCCACCTGTTCCCAGGTTTGTTTGGAGAGGAGTGTTTTGTTTTGTTGAGACAGGCTCTCATTATGTAGCCCAGGCTGTCCTGGAACTCATGGTGTAGACCAGGTTGGGCTCCAACTCACAGAGACAAACCTGCCTCTGCCTCCCCAAATGTTGCCTGGGATTCAAGGTCTGTGCCACCATGCGCTTGCCTAGTCTTAGCTTTTGCTTCCCGGCTTTTCTAAAATAAGGTTTCTCATAAAGGGTAATTGAGTTTTGTTGAAAACCTTTCTTAGTCTGTTGAAATTATTTTCTGTTCTTGAGTCTCTTTGTGCGCTGTATTATATCCATGAATGTGTGTGTGCTGAACCACCTTTGTATTTCTAGAATTACACCAACCTAATCATGTAATAGGGTTTTTTGAATGAAATCTTGAATTCAATTTGCTAATACTTATTGAAGATTTTTGCGTTGTTATTTGTAGAGGAGATTGACTGTTTTCTTTTTGTTGTATTTTTTAATACACTTTCAATAGCAGTGTAATACTGACCTTGTAAAACATGGGTGAGTTTGGGGTTTAGTGAGGCTGAAGTTACCCACTATTATTGTGTGAAGACCTATCCAGCCAGTGGTGCCTAAAAAATAAATATACGAAATAAATAAAAAAAATACACCAACATTCAGTACATATATATTATTTATTTATGTCAGATAATCTGAGTCCAATCATCAGAAGCCACATGATGGAAGGAGAGAAGGGACTCCAGCCAGTTGTCCTCTGACCTCTAGACATGTACACAAATAAGCAAACAAATAGAATTTAAAAAAAAACTCACAGAGGTATGGAATAGGGTGGGGAATAGTATGGAGAACGGAAGAGAGCTACTGGTCAAAGACACTAGTTTTCAGCAGATAGGAAGCCTTGGTTCTTGTGCTCCGTCACTGAACACGATCAGTATGGCTAATAACAATGCATTGTTTTTCCTAAGTTGCTGAAAGAGTGCATTTCTATTGTTCCTACCACAAGCAAAAACAGGAAGCGTGTATACATTGACGTGTTGTGTAGCCTCGTTTAATCAATCCCTCTACAGCATATGCATCACGCCTGTTCCTCAAATATATACAGTGACGATTTCCTTTATTTGGATCTAGATATTTTGGGTACATGTATGTATTTGTGTGGGTGCAAATGCCATGACATGCATTGGGAGGTCAGGCGACAGCTTGTGAGAGTTGAGTCTCTTCTTCTACCATGTGGGTTCTGGGGATTGAACTCAGGTCTTCAGGCTTGGCAACAAGGGCCTGCAAGAATGCACTCATAGGCCTTGCTGGTCCCACACTGATTCTTCCTTCTTTCCTTTCTTTTTGACTGATAAGCATTTGAAAATGTGCTCAAAAATTTTAATAGGAAAATAAACTATAAGATATTGTTATATGGGACTGGAGAGATGGCTCAGTGGTTAAGAACATTGGCTACTCTTCCAGAAGACTCAGGTTCAATTCCCAGCACCCACATGGCAGCTCACTCCTATCTGTAACTCCAGTTCCAAAACATCTGACACCCTCACATAGACATCTATGCAGACGAAACACCCATCAATGCTCATAAATACATAAATAGATATTTTTAGAGATATTGCTACATAATGATTATTTATTGATTAAAAATTTAAACATGAAAAAGAATAAAACAAATGAAGAAAAGATACTGCTAAGAGAGGCCAAGTTAGCTGCTGAGCACTCTACAGCTGCCCTTCATTGTCTAGAGGACCGGATCCAGCCCACTTTGCCAGAGGAATCACATCGCAGGCACCGAGCTATGCTGCCTCGGGTACCAGACAGTAGCTTACATGCAGAAGACATGGCATAGAGCCTACATCCCTAAATACAGACGATGACACCTCGGACCTATTAAGAGTTAGTTCCCTCCTGAATATTCTTTCAGCAGAGGTGTTTGAAATATTTAGGAGAATACTTCAGCTGAAAAAGAGAGGAGTCTTGAATAAAAAAGAGAGATGAAAATGCAAGTAAGAAGCTAGCCCCAGGTATGCAAATTCTGTATCAGAAATGAAGACACAATCAAGACACATGTGTCTTCCACAAATCACTAATTCCATAACAATGACCTGAAGAAGTCCCAGACAAAGAATTCAAAAGAATAATTACAACTATTTCCAAAGAATTCAAAAGTATAATTACAACTATTTCCAAATAATTCAAATAGTCAAGGAGACACAAGCACAGAAGAGCACAAAGCAAAGTGCTGAATGGAATGCTTGAATCAACCCAAGACAGAAAAACAGAATTCAGCAAAGAGGAGGAGCCTAACTGAAATGATGCTGGAAACAAACATCAGCAGCGACACAACCAAACAAAAACCTACAGTAAAGCCACACGAAAACCCACGGGGAAAGCCTTGCTGCTAGAATTGGTTGCCAGGAAAACAAGGTCTGGCAACTGGATCATGCTGTAAAGATTGATGATAAATTTAGAAAAATTAATTTAGAACATTAGAGAGCTCTGAGATACAATGAAAAGATATAAATTTTGGATCATGGACATAGTAATAATAAGAATAAGAAATAAAACTATGGAAGGAATATTTCTAAGAGATGTTCATGCAGGTGCAAGAAGCCTATACAACACCAAATAGGACCAAAAAGCTTCCATGACGTATTGAAGTTAAAACACTGAAGAAAAATAAAGAAAGGCTGTTAAAAGCAGAAAAAAATGTCAAATCACTTATAAAAGCTAGCCAGTCATAATAACATCTGATTATTCAATGAAAATTTTAAAGCCAGAAAAATCTTTAGAGATTTAGTCCAAATTCTTGAAAGTCCACAACTGTTAGCCCAGAGTAATATATTATCAAAACTGTCTATCAAAATTGAAGGAGAAATAAAAGCTTTACATGATTAAAAGAAAAAAGAAGGAAAGAAAATGAAAGGAATTTATGATCACTAAGCCAGCTCTGCCTCTACACAGGATATAGGAATTAGTACGTCAGCGTGAAGAGGATAAACACACCCAAGAGTTCACCTGGACTCCATCTGTACAGTACCAGGAGAGTTTATCTAAAGATTTTTAAGAAAACACCACAAAAATCATCAAAATGGCAGAATTAATACACACACATCAATGATAACTCTATTAATTATCTCCAATTCTCCAACAAAAAGACACAGATTAGCAGATGGGATTAGAAAACAGAATCTTTTGCTGCCTCCAAGAAACACAGCTCAATTTCAATGATAGCCTTAGAGTCAAAGAGTGAGAAATGGTATTCCAGATGGAACCAGGAAACAGACGTTATTCGGATAGCTGACCAGAGCTAGTCAGAAAAGATAAGGGGCAGAGGCAGGCAGATCTCTGTGAGTTCAAGTCCAGCCTGGTCTATACGAGCTAGTTCCAGGACAGGCTCTAAAACTACAGTGAAACCCTG
>LOEQ01006080.1:3822-21059 GCA_001685075.1 Bramus lutescens
TGTGTGTGTGTGTGTGTGTGTGTGTGTGTGTGTGTTAATCCTGCAATTTAGCCAGGCCTATGCATTACTCCAATCCAATGTGATACTACATATTTGCTTACTGTTTCAAATCTTCAAGTAATAATCCATATTTGTTGCTTAACTGCAAACACGAACCTATACAAAATTTAAAATAAGTTATCTTTCACTCTGTAATTTTCAGATTCATAAAATAGTATAAACTGCTGCCCTATAATCTAACATTAAAATGTTTGCATCTTCCCAAAATGATTCATAGAAGAAAGAATATATTCAAAGATTGATATCATTTTCCAATAATGCAAATGTGTGCCTGCTTCTATGAACAGTAGCTTCGTGTGTGCTTGTGCTTGCAGAGACTAGAAGATGGCATTAGATTTCTAGGAGCTGGGATTACAGGTAGTTTTGAGACTTCCATTATAGATACTGTGAACCAAATCAGATCTTTTGGAGGTGAGTACATTTAAACACTAAACCATTTCTCTGACTCCAGGAGTATTCAGTTTTAAAGCAAATAGTTTACATAATATGTAGAAGTTGTTCCTTTTTTATCTAATTTTTGCTTTAGGGATCAGTTCTCATTTGAAAACTCAGGCAAGATTGAGAAGAGGGACAGAGTTATATATAAATATAAAACTAAATATAACATTATGAATACACCAGGCACAGTATCCGAAAGAGTAGTGATACATTTTTCAAAAGAACAAGTCAGGAGCAGAAGACTCTGAAAACATAATCATAATTTATAAAAAGAGCTAACATGAGAACTTCTCAAAGTTATCTAAAATTATGAATAGACATAAAATATAGTTTGTACTATATTTCATGTATCATCACAGTTCTCTCAAAGGTAATAAATGAAACTAAATTCCAATTCATGTGACTCAGAGTTCAATTGTGTATTATTTAATAAACAAATATCAAAATGTTAATTTTAAAATAGTTAAAAATTTGACTTATTTTACATTTATTAGTCAAATACAAAGTTAAATGTAAGTATTTCTAAAATAGTAAATTAAGCTATCTATCGATTTTTGTTTAATTGAATTATCAACTATATCATGTTATTAGTAGTTAATTGGAGGTAAAGAGCACTTTATTAGCCGGGTAGCAATGAAACCCTAATCTGTCCTTGTTCTTCTCTCATGTATTCTCAGCTCTGTCTTACTTACACAGGTACACCCATGCCTCTGCCACATGTTCCCAATTCCAACATACTTAGTCCATACCTAGTGGACCAAGGAAACATGCGATGATTTCATGAAAATTGGGAGCAGAACCAGACATTTATCTCATGRTTACAGCAAGAATTTTACCACAGTGAAAAATTAACATTATATTGTTAAAACATAGAGCACTTCTGATTGATACAGTTAAATATGTATCAGTGTTTTGTAATTTGCAAGACCAAAGGGCAGTCATCGAATTGGAAAATGTTTTGCTGTAGGAAAAGCAGGTTGCCGATGGTTGTTATACTGCTATATATCATACTTTCATATGTGTGCATTCATGTTTATGTGTGTGTTTGAGATTTTTGCATTATACTGATTCGTTTAGAAATAAAGTGAACTTCCATGTATATTCAGATAGCTTATTTTCCATTTTTTATTATTTAGTAATGGTATACTATAAGGTTGGCCATCTTTTAATTCTTACTGAATAAGCAACACAGACTCACTTTGAAATTTATATTTTTAATTTTACATAGCCTTTGTATCAGTTCTACATTTACAAAATGGAGACTTTGTATTTAATGTTTAACAGTTTGTTTAAATATTAAGCAGAAATTTGTCCTCTGATTAATTAAAATGAGGAAAAAATGTTAAAAATGCTGAATTTTTAATGCCTGCAAACGTCTGAAACGCAGCATGAAATATACACCATTGACACTATGACAGTCACTAGATTTTTTTCCTCAATTATACGGTCTTGTTTTTCATTGCTCTTAAAATCTATTCCCTTCACAGGACGGAAAGTGCTTATCATTCCGCATACTCCCTGCTCTCTGACAAGCAGAATGAAAGGAAAAGACTTGGCTTGTTACAATTCAGTCAGCAACCTGCTCTGGTCTTTATTTGTCCTTGGTCAGGGTAAGAATACTAAAGACAAGAAAAAAATCCTTTGTACTTCAGTGTCCCTGAAGGGTTCTTTAAGGAAGGCTTGCACTGTGTCACTGTTTCAACTCAGTGAATGTTCCTTTTCTCTGTTTATGTGAGAAAGTTTTGCTAGCCCTTTCATTTTGGAAATGTTGTAATGGCAATAATATGTTATCTTTTAGTTAAGCAACATTTATTTAACTGAAAAAAACATGAAATACAGGGATTATGAGTCGTCAACCATTTGTATTTGTCATTGTAATTAAGGATTTATACTGTTTAATAATCTTAATTTTTTTTGGAAAAAAAATTATATCTCTTCAATCCTACAGCTAAGTTGCACATGTACAAAGAAGTTAGTGTGAGTAGAGTTACCTAACCAATAAGAGTCATAATCTCCAATCCTTATCAATATTTATGTGGTAGTTAAATATCAGTGTATGAAATATCAATTAAGTTATCTATGTATGCATACGATGGTTAAAAATATCATTGTATTTATTTGATTTGGTTGCTCCCCAGAGGTGGAAAGTAAGTCCTTATTTCTAAAAATGCAATATACTTCAGAAATACAGAGACCCCATAACTGGAACTGCTCTGAATGCCCCTCTGTGAGAACTGCCATTCATGATATTAAAGGAATCATGCTAGCTTACAAAGGAGGGAGGCAATCAACAGTCAGACCCATCTGTAATGCCTACAAAGCATCGGTAACCAGCATGGCACAATAACCCAAATGGCACAGGAGTGGCACTCATAACTTCATAGGAATCAAAGACTATCTAATTAGAAACTTTGAGTAATTTTTAACTTACTCTTTCCTATTGTCTTGGGGAAATTACTTCCCCTTGTCCTTCATGTGAGGCAAGCAATAACTGGAACTCAGTAGAGTTTTACAAAATAATATAATTGAAATGCCTGAAACTTCCATGGTTATTTTTCAATATTTACTTATTCAGTTTTAAAAACTATATTTAAAAGTATAGAAAATACTTTAATATATCTATATGTTGAAATTTTTGATATATGTAATTATACCACAATCTTTTTTTTTTTTACCACAGTCCTTTTTGTGATACGGATATTTAAAATATACTCCCTTGAAGGTGGCCAAGCCTACTATTCAATTTTGCCAAATGTACTATTCATTTTCATTAGTATTACCATCATACTAGACTGTAGATCTGCTACTTCCTCCTACATCCAGCATTGCTATACATGACAAGTTCCTTTTTCTATACCCAAAAAGTATTATATTTTATATGTATGTAACACTATTTTTATATATATATTTTAATGGTCACTACATTTCGTTCTTTACCAATAAAGAATAATGCAATGGACCTAGCAGTGCAAAGAGATTTATGCTATGCTGCCTTAATTTACTTTGCACATGGAGACAGTAGTGAGATTGCTAGGTCAAATTGTCATTCTGCCTTTTATATCTGCATAGAGACTCATACTGTTTTCCAATTTAAAATATGTTCTGCTAAAAGTACTCAAATATCCCCTTTCTCTCCCCATCCTCACCAACACTTAATAATGACCTTTTATATTAATCAGGAGGGTCACATCTCATTTGGATCTCAGTTTCTACTTAAGTAGATTTTCATACTAAAATGAACATATTGATAATTCCTTTCCAACTTTTTAATAAAATATGGCTATAGATGTATTTGTCCATGTAGTCTTCTGAAAATAAAATGAAACAATTGTCTTGAATACAGGTCATGGTAGAATCATTTGTTTTCATTTTAATTATTTTTCAACTTTAGCAGACAGTGCAAAACCATTGTCGACTGCAGATGAATATTTGTAGGGTCCTTCGCTCAAAATCAATAAATTCTACTTTAGAAGTTAGTGATATTAAGTCAGACATTTGAGTAAATATTAAGAAATGAGAGTGCCTATATTTCACATGATTTGGATTAGCTGTCGTTTCTGTGCTTTAGAGATTGTAATGTAATTACATCATTCTCCCTTCCTTCTCTCCTCCAAAACTTCCCATATACCTTTAATTGCTCCCTTCCTAATCTGTGATTTATTTTATTATTAACAGTATTTATATATTGTTATTGTTATTGTTATAAAGTATTACTATTTAATTACCTAAAAAACATAAGTGTAAACTCAATAATCTTACTATTTGTTATTGTATAACCAAGGCGATTTGAGAAAAGGAAAAAAAGAAAAGTATATTGTTCCCCAAAGAAGATGACTTCATCTCTCACCATCCTCAGTAGCTTATAGATATATGCATGGTGATCTGGCCTCTCAAACTTTCCCCTTTCCACTCTGGAATGTTTATTGTTGTCATTAATCAGCTCACATTTTCCAGTCACGTCATTGAGACTTTATAGGTGTGCCTACAGTCTTCATTGTCCTGATCCTTTCATTACCTGATTTTTTAAAAATTCCTAGATGTAGAGTTATATGATGATAAATAACTAAGGAAAATAGGAAACCAATGCAAATTTTCTTTGGATGATACAGAAAAGAGAATAGGGAATTAATTTTAGTTATTGGACATAGGGACTGTAAAAAAAAATTCAGGAAAAGACTATTAGAGTTTGGAAGGAAAAGATTTTGCTAGTAATGCCAGAAAGTGTTCCTTAATTTTAGAACAACATATGTATTAAATTTTTGTAGCTATGGAAATTTTCAGGCAAACTGTTGAAGCACATACTTTTTCTCTTCATGCTTCTGACACTACAGCATAATAAGTGAGAGAAAATAAAAGTAAATAATTAGTATAAAAATAGAATATACCTCACTTTTCAGTCACTTCAAATTCAAGGAAAATCTAAAGAAGAAAAAAACAAACAAAAATACGCAAAAAATTGTGAACTTTTCCTTGGAGATCAGCAATTATCTATTTCTCCATAATAG
This sequence comes from Bramus lutescens, assembly GCA_001685075.1. Taxonomy (NCBI): domain Eukaryota; kingdom Metazoa; phylum Chordata; class Mammalia; order Rodentia; family Cricetidae; genus Bramus; species Bramus lutescens. The sequence continues at coordinate 8,826 of LOEQ01006080.1, forward strand.
TACACTAATAAGTTCTAGGTTGGTAAACCAGTTAGTTAGATAGTTTACTTTAGAGTTGTTTACCAGAACTTATACATAGTGTTACTGATGGCATCATGAAGAAGGGGTTATATACAGGGATTTAGGAAATTTACAAGGGCCCATTCTACTGAAAATATCTTTCATTCTCATCCAATTACATGCTTGAGTAGAGGCAGTGTTTTCTTGTTCTTCGTTCATAAAATAACAACAGTAGTCCAAATCTGGAATGGGTTCTGTGTAGCTAATCACAGTAACTAATAGCGCAGGAAAGCAGTGCCTATATTATGTCAGGAGAACAAAAATCCAAATACCGTTTTAGCAAAACTTTATTAACAGGGTAGAAAGATATGGACTGAATTGAAAATGGAAGGAGGAATTTTTCACACCCACCAATTTGGACTCCATTGTCAGGCATCCAGAAGATTAAACTACTGAGCTGAAAATAAGTGCCACATGTAAGTGTAGAGGAAGGATGTCTGTTAGTGTTTAAATCATGCTGTATAACTCGTTGCTGAAAGTAAATGAGAACTATTCCTAGGATTTAAAACATAATTAGAGTATCCACTGCACTTGTGAAGTTACATTTTTCTAAATGCTTTACAAAAGTAGATGCTTTATCCCCCAGATTCCCCCATTTTTAACTATAACATTCTGTAGCTCTAATTTTACAACTTGTGAGGCATTGTATGGAACAATTCAGGAGAAGGGGAGTATGGCAAATACACTCTAAAATATCCCAATTAGCATCCCATATTTTCGATAGTATTCTACTCATGAAATAGTGCTTTTTGTATGCAGCATTCTGACGGCATGTCAAAAGCCTTTTTTACATATTGCTTTTTAAAACACTCATCCATTCTTGAACCAATTTCTTGCTGAATCTTTTTTTGGGGGGGATTGCTGTTTATTCTCAAGTTTACTTGAATATATTTAGTACTCTCAATGTTACTTGCATATTTTGCCTGATATTTTCTTCGAAAGTAAAAATGTCTTATTCTGTAAAGCTTAAATATCTGAGGAAGATACTGTTATATTAGCATAGTTATCACATACTATTACTCTTAATTATATTATTATTATTTATATATCTACATTATTTTTATTTTTAAATTAAACTATAATTACATTATTTTGCCTCTTACCTAGGTCCTGATTTCTTATCTTTTTTTTTTTTTGAGAGGGAGGGTTTCATTGCTTAACAATTCTAGTTGTGCTGGAATTAAAAGTGTGTGTCACAACCACATCGTACAACTTCTAGCCTTGTCTCCAATACTGTACAAACATTCTCTGTTAATATCGTTCACATTGATTGTCTCTATTTATTTAATTATTGTGTGTATATATATATATCCTTGAAATATATAATACAAATTGTTCACTTCATATAATGATATTTGTATGTATACTATTTTAGAGATGACCAATTGATTTTGCATAACTCTTTAAGAAACTCCTCCATGAAAAAATATTTTTCCTATTATCTGCATTCCTTTGTTGTCTAGAGTACTTTGTATGGGGTTGAGACTATGTGAGAATTCATCCCTTCACATTGGTATGTGTATTGGTGTCATATTTTGTTCAGATCCTGTTTAGACAACCATACTGATGAGTGTCTGTAGGTTATCTTTTCTGACATTTCTAGGAGATAAATTCTCCCAGCCAATTTAATGGTCCTCTAGCATTTACTGTCTTTCTGTTCTCTTTTCTCTCTGTTACCACTAAACTTTATGGTTATGGAAGCTTAGCTAACTGCTTGAAGTTATATTTAGGTCATGGTTCTTGGAGGAGAAACTAGAATCACTACTTAACCAGTATAATCCCTAACTACATTCTAAATATTTAATCCTATATCCATAATTAGTAGAAATCCCACCTCCACCACCACAATGTCTCCTTGCTGATTGACATGGACAAATGATGATTATTACAGAAAATCACAGCTAATGAAAATGTAAAGAATAAGTGACCAAAGAAATTTCAATCCCTTCTGATACATCTCTTTATTTCTTGGAAATCCACTTTCCTATACAGTTACATATATTATTTATAGAAAACTGTGTGTTAACTAAGTTTGTACACAATGGATGTTCATTTGAGTACTTCTGATATATTTTTGTCATATTTTAAATCATTACAAAATTTCTTAAATTGAAATTTTATTGAGAGCATGGTACTTAGGTTAGTGTTAAAGTTTAGGTTAGCGTATTGTTGCTTTTATTTGTGCCTGTCTTAGTTCTTGGGATGTTTCAGCCCATTTACCATATTTGTCAAATGGGATGTTGTCCGTGGGCCTAAAGATAACATTTTTTATTTCTTTCAGTTGGAAAAGAAAGCCTGCAATCCCTTTACATCAATGTGGTATCCAGCATCCAATTTTTCATATTCAGAAAATAATTTGAACTCATCTATTTCAACAAATACTCTTGAGGTAAATGCAAGAGTCAAGTTATTGTGTTCTTATCTAGGTCTGGCTACAATAGATTATCAGTCTTGATATTATTTATAAAATTTTACAACATTCTTAAATTTTCAGAGTAATTGGAGACTACTATAAGAAGTTTCTGAAGTTCGTATCTAAGAGGCTGCACTATTTACAACTTCTCTTAAATTCTTTGCTATACTTTGAATTTATAATCAAATATGTAATATCAAACACTGCAAAGAATTAAATAATATCCCCCAAAATGCATAAGCATATATTCCACTATATTTGGAGTTTTGTCTTTAAATTATAGATGAATAGTCTGGGGTATTCATAAGGATGGTGACTTAATGTTTTTTATGTCCTGAATGTTCATGGTGCCATAGCTCATACATTGAAACCTCAATCTTCTATAATATGATATTGATAGCTGACATTGCAGACAGACACTTAGGAAATGTATATATTACCTTGTGAATTCATAATTAATATGAAGGGAAACATATTCTGTTTCTTTTCCATAATGTGAGCACATTATCAATGGTAGCAGGTTGTAACCATAAAGAGACTCCTTAATAGATTATCAACTACTGAAATTCCGATTCAAAATCTCAAAATTGCAGAACAGTAAGAAATAAATATAGTTCTATCTGGCAGAATTAAGAAGAGATACTTACAATGTTTCTATTATGCCTGTCAAAGGGGCAGTTTTTGTCCCAAGTAATAATGAGCTTCTAGAACAAGATTTTATCTATAGGTGTCTGCTTAACATAATCCATTGAATATGAAATATCTATTAAGGTCCTGCAAATAATTCAGAATAATCTATACTTCCCATTGTAGGTATCAAGTAAAGGGAAGTCAATGTTTAAACAGTGTTGTGGTGCTGGACACTAGAGGCACATACCTTAAATCCCAGTACTTGGGAGGCAGAGGTAGGCGGATCCCTGTGAGTTCAAGGCTACATTAGTATACAAAACGATTTCCAGGACAGCCAGAACTGTTTTGCATAAAAACCTTGTCTTGAAAATAAAAAAAAATGCAAAAAAGTCCACTGTGGAAAGTGGTTCTCTTCAGTGAAGTTGTAAATAAGGTTGCAGCATGCACATGACTTAGGATTGTTATAAAATGTTTGATAGAGAAGTATGAGGTTAACTATATACTTGTCTCTTAAACTGTGTGACAACTTTAGACTTAAAAATTACATTTATTGCATTAAACAAAACAAATTTTACAGTCTGCTCAGTTTTATATACATATACATTATTCACATATGGTAATAGAATTTTTTTAATTTATCATGCGTGACATTATCTAAGCATGACATCACATGTCATACACTGACCCCATCTTATCAGCTATGAGGATTCATTGAAAATGATTCATGTTCTAAGATTCTACGAATTACCATACATGAGTGAGTAATCATCTAAGATCGGTATTTGTTTCCTCATTGAGCCTATAGTTCGCGATCCTAGAAAAGATAAGTAATAAGGCGAACCCAAAGAAAAACATATATAGATCCTCCTGGAAACTTGAAGCAGACAAGATCACCAGGCAAAAGTTGGGAGAATGGGGGTGGGGTGGGGTGGGTGGAAGGAGAGAGGAGGAGAGAAAAGGGAGAAAGGGAGGGTTGGGGAGAGCTTGGGACAGTGGGATGGTTGAGATGGAGGAAAGATGGATGTGGGAGCAGGGAAGAAGATATCTTAATTAAGGGAGCCATTTTAGGGTTGGCAAGAGACTTGCTCTAGAGAGGATCCCAGGTGTCCATGGGGATGTCCCCTGCTAGGTCCTTGGGCAGTAGAGGAGATGGTGCCTGAATTGGCCTTGGTCCCATCGTCACACTGATGAATATCTTGAATACCACCATAGAATCATCATCCGGTGACAGACGGAGATAGACAGAGGCCCACATGGGAGCACTGGACTGAGCTTTCAAGGTCCAGTTGAAGAGCAGAAAAGGGGAGAATATGAGCAAGGAAGTCAGGACCACGAGGGGTGAGCCCACCCACTGAGACAGTGTGTCTGATCTAATGGGAGCTCACCAAAGCAAGCTGGACTGGAACTGAACAAGCATGTGATCAAACTGGACCCTCTGGATGTGGCTGCCAATTGGGGAAGACTGAGAAGCCAATGATAATGGCACTGGGATTTGTTTCTATTGCATGTACTGGCTTTTTGGGATCCTAGTCTATTTGGATGCAAACCTTCCTAAGCCTGGATGGAGGGAGAGGGCCTTGGACTTCCCACAGGGCAGGGTACCCTGCACTCTCTTAGGACTGGAGGGGTAGAGGGGAGGGAGTGGAAATGGGAGGAGGGGAGGAAGTGGAAATTTTGAATGGTTTTATTTATAAAGTAATAAAAATAAATTAAAAAATCAAAAATACAAGACAAAAATAATAAAGTATATTTGAAGACATATATCCATTTGTCATACCTGAAATCTAGTAGAAATTTACTTAATACCTACTTAGCTTCAAATAGGAGATAATGTGTCCGAGAACAACAGCAAAATTAAAATTTTCTTTCATTACGAGTAGAAAGACTGATGAAACTAAACAAAAAAGTAACATATGACTATCATATGATTATTAGTCATGAAAAAATAGAATGAAATCCAGGTGCCCTGCTAATGGCCTTATAATAACTGAGTACAAATATAAGAAAAATAGAAAACTATCTGAGTGAATGTTTCCTTGAGAAACTGAACTGTACAGAGACCGAAGTAACAAGCATAAGACAAACAAGGTGTGTTCCAGGTTCTCTGCACATTTATTACGAGTCCACGTTTAGTGTTTTTAGCAGATTTCTTAGTGGGCCTCTGATTCTTTTGCCTTCTCTTGGGCTATTTTGCTTCTTTTGGTCCATTGATATCTCCTAGTAGGTTGAGAGTTATTATAAGTGGCACAGTGAAGGCAAATTTTTCTCTATCATTTTCTTGTAGAGGGTATAGTAAAGAAACAATTTAATTTAAATCCTTCAAATCAATAGCTGTAAGAGCCCATCATTTTTAGTAACAGAGAAGGCAAAGAAATTCCAGGTTGTAGAGGGCACATAGGTTGAATAACCTTGTTGATAGCTCTAAGATCTGACACCATTCTCCATTTACCAGATTTCTTTTTAACAACAAATACTGGAGAATTTCAAGGGCTGGTAGATTATTCAATATGCCGAGCATCTAGTTGCTCCTGTAGCAACTGTTCAAAAGCCTGAAGCTTTTCGTCAGTTAGAGTTTGCTGTTTAACCCATATTAGTTTCTCAGTTAACAATTTTAAAGACAGGGCCACTAGTAACTCTGAAAGTTTGTCAATTGCTTTGTGTTCTTGTACAGCCTGAATAGCTGGTGACATTTATCTATAGTATCTTCTGAGAAAAATATGTTTGGGGGGTTTCAGGAATGTTAATCTGGATACTCCATTGCTACAAAAGGTCATGACACCACAAATTTACTGCAATATTAGCTACATATGACATTAATCTTCCTCTCTGCCCTGTTGGCCCTATGCATTCAACCCATTTCGTGCTTTATTTCAATTGAGATAGGGTTCCAATTCCTAGAAACTGAATATCTATCACTTGAAGAGGCCAATTCGGAAGCCAAAATTCTGTAGTAATGATATTTGCATCCACACCCATGTCTAGTAAGCATGCAATAAAAATGCCATTTATATATACTCTTAGCTTTGGTCTTTGATCATTTGTAGAAGTCTGCCAGAATATAAATTTCCTAAGTCCTGCTGGAGTGCTTCGTTCATTCTCCATATCTATTCCATCATCCAGGCAAGTATATTATTTTTACAGTAGGCCCTGAATTTTTAAATTTTCCTCATGAGACACGTTCTCCACAGTAACTTGGAATGATTGGACCACATTCATCATGGGGTCCTGTGAGATGCTCCCCAAAGAGCTCCTCAATGGTAATAGGTTGCCTTTTCTGTCTTTTTTGACCTATATTCATTTCCCCTATGTAGGCTTTTGCCACACTTCTTTCATAATCCTGAAGGCCTATTCTTGCCATTCCCAGTAGAGACATTATTCCTAGGTATTCCTTGTCTACAATCCCATCTCAGATGTCATATTCTATCACAATTAAAACATTTGGTATTTTTATGTCTCCTCATGCCATTGGAAATTGCTTCTTCTACCCAAGCTTCAGTACTATAGTCAAGTGTCTCAATATTCATTGTATGCAAGATCCATTCATCCATTTGTGCTGATCTGACTTTTAAAGGCCCAAGGATCTTTTTACATTCTAATTGGCATTCTCAAAAGCCAAAAATTCAATTAGTACATGTCTAATTTCTGGGTCTGTTACCCCTATTTGTACAGCCTTAGTTAATCTTTATAAAAAGCAACCAAAAGGTTCTCCCTGACCATTTTTAACCTTAATGTATGATTCAACTCTCTTTCCTAGTTTCCAAGTCCTGTCTCAAGCATTTATAGCTGCTATCCTACGTAGGGACAAGGTGTGTTCATCCTAAAGAGCCTGATCCTGAGGATAAGAGAAAAGTCCCTTGCCCAGAATTTGATCTTGGGAAATCTCAAGTCCTTTTGCTTTTCCCTGTTGCTCTAAAATTTTTGCCTCTCCCCTCCAGTAGCACTGACAAAGCATCTGTGGTCCGTTTTCTAGGAAAGCTGAGATTAACTGAATTGACTCTTGTAGCATTGCTTTGTTGCTCGGAGCCCAGATTTTAACCATTTCCCTAACAAAAGATGAAAGTGTTCCGTAAGATACAATTGCTTGTTTAATGTCTTTAGCTCAATTATATGTGTGGGCTCCCATGTATATTCTTTGATTACTTTAGGGTATTTGGTGCCAGATGATCTTTCTGATGATATCACTGGAAAAGTAGGTATAACTTTGGGTAAGCTATCCGGGAGTTTGGTATGTAATGATGAGGTTAACTTTTGTCTCTGTACCTTTTGTCCCAGGTCATCAAATTTGATAACCCACTCAAGCTTTTCCAATCTTTTTATCACTGCATTTTGTAAAGTCTGAACATCCTGTACAGTGTTCTGTTCTAATGCCTTCATTGAGGATTCCAAGGTGTAAAGTCTATCCAGTAGTATAATGTCTCATCCTTGGACATCTTTTTATAGCATGTGTATTACCTTCCTGGAGCGATGTTCTATCAGCAAATCTCTCATAACCCTTTGACAGAGTCTGATGAATACATTCAGCAATATGAATTCTGTCAGACAATGTCTCAGCACCCTCTGTCATTGCCTGTGTTTTGTTCATCAAATTGGCTGTATCCTTTTTCAGAGTGTTGAATTTTCCTTTTAATAGATAATTATCAGTCTGTAAGACTGTATCATTTATAATAGTGCCTCATTCTTTGCTCTAATATCAAACCATGCTTTTAAGGAGAACATATGAAAGACAAAGCTGATGCCTAGAATCAAATAGAACGATGTAGGAGGGAAATCATATAAATCTTGGATGACATTATACATAGTTTAAGCAAAAAAGCTAGTGAACTCCTGGATTCTTAAGTTGTCCATCATTTTTCACTTTTAAATAACAAATTTGTAATTTGTATTTCAAATTATAAATCTTACCTGTGGATGATTTTGAACTGGAGTAAGTGCAATAACCATTACCTGCCCGTAGGTGTCATGGTGCATTTGGAGCTGCATGGTTGCTTTGATCTGATTTAGTGTTAAATGCTAAAAGATATGCTCAGATTAAAAACAGTTACTTAGTGTAAATCACAGACTGTATGTTCCACAGAGGTCCCTAACTTGTCGGTGGCCGCACAGGCATAGAATAGCAAGGTAGTGATGCCAAACTGAGGCATCTATGGAAGCCCAAGTCTCACCTGAGTTACCATGGCATGAAAAAACTGGATCCATAGTAGCTCCAAGTCCTCAGGCACCATGGCCCTCCATAACTGTACAGCTCTATGGTGTTTAATGAGGAAATATGAAGGACCACAGCTAGCAGCCACTCAGGGCCACTGCACGGGAATTCAATACCCAAAATGAACAGTATGGAGCCTGACCTTGGCTTTTCAGCGCAACTGGAGACTCTAGACCCACAATATTGGCACCAACTGTAGAAATTAGCTTGATTCAGGCAATAACCAGGCTAGTTAAAGGATTAAACAGTTATATATTTATTTATTATAAGGAAAAATTCACAAAACATGAACGAGACATCTAGGCTTCACTGTGCCCTGCAAGAATCACACAGAGAGAATGCACCTGGGTGGAGGACCTTGAACTTCCCACAGAGCAGGGAACCCTGACTGCTCTTTGGACTGGAAAGGGAGGTGGGAGGTGGGAGGGGGAATGGGGGAGCGGATGAAAATGGGAGGAGGTGGAAATTTTCAATAATAACAAAGAAAATGAAAAAAAAAAACACCATACACAATCCTGAACATATATAACACAAAGATGTTTGATTGTAAGGTTTCTACATCCTGATGGTGTCACAGTGACTCTAACTAGGATCATTATCCTGAAAGAAGATGACCAGTTATTAAGATATCCAAGGAATATGTATCACTCATGTATCATAGGAAACTCACCTTCTGTTGCATAGCTCAGTGATCTGTTTAAAGCTGATAGATTTTTAGGAAAATTTGAGTTAGACATTTTATTGATAATATGAGATTCCAAAAATAATACTCAGGTAAATACATCATAATCTCATTAAGAAAATAATTTTGTTTAAAATTGTTTGTAGATAGCAACCATTTAAATTAACCCAGCCCAGGAGAAGAAAAGTAACTATTATTTAGAGAACAAATGAATTGCAGAAATACATAAGCAACAATGGAAAATAAAAGGGAGATGAGAGCCCTGAAAAGCAAGTGAGTAGAGCAAAGCAGTGAAGTGTCAATGAGTAAAGGTAACACCATCCTGCTCAGACTACCTAAGTCTCAGCCAATGGTATTTGTTTTCCTACTTTCTTGTAGAGAACACATACTTTCTGTATCCCACTCAGGAATGGGCAGAAAATTAATAAAGTGAACTGTACTAAAGGAAACAATATTCAATGATAATCTTGACAAGAGAATGTGGATTGTGATGAATAAAATTAGCTACAGTAAGCAAAGTTAAAATTATCAGTGTGCAAATTTACTCAGTGCATACATTGTCTAAGTGTGGTATACTATTTTAAACAGGAATGAAAGTTTCTCATCAGGAAAACAAAAATACTAGGCAGTTTGATTTTGTTATAATTATGATTGAAATAATTTGAAGTAGCCCTCCATATTCTATCATTTGCATATTCTTCACATTTCAAAAAATATATTTGATCTGAAATATTATGAAACATATTTTCCCATAAGTTGACATTTAACTTCAGTATATTACACATATACTCTCACAGACATTCTGGCATATGCTCTTGATATAATTGAACACATATCAGTCATAATTATGTCATGATAATGTCAATTTGATTTGAATATGGTCTAACTTCCTCAATTCCGATTTTAATTGCAGATTGGTAATTGCTAATGTCTCCTGCCTCCTGCTTTACAACAATTATAACAAAATTTCTAGTTCATTCTTTCCATTCATTCCTTCTTTCATTCGTTCAATTATTGGGCAAACATGTCATCCATTCAGAAGTACTGTAATAGTATTCTATTATGGATGAGTCAATAATTATTAATTCACAATTACTCAAGATAATAGAGACAAATGAGGCAACAAATAATTAATTGAGGATATAATAGTTATTTGTCAATGAAAGTAAAAATATGAAAGAAGGATAATTGATTGTTGAGAGTTAGGGAGATATTTCACACAATGCCTTGTCATTTTGATAAAGAAAATATTAAATGTTTTCATCCCTGGTGGGGATAGCACATGCCTTTTAATCCCAGCACTTGTTAAGCAAAGGCTGACAGATTTCTGTGAATTCAAGTTCAGCCTGGTCTATGAAGTGAATTCCAGGACAGGTTCCAAAGCTACACAGAAAAACTCTGTCTCAAAAAACCAAAAAAAAAATCATTCATAACAAAGCAGCTGATTATAATGTTATTATGTCATTTAAATGTGCTTATTTTGTTTCAATGTAAGAAAATTAACAATGAGAATTTATTTTGAAATTATAAAGTTCTATGAATTTTTTATCATAATAGCTTTGAGGAATGAGCATTTCATAAATTCCATTTTTCTCATCTCTTGAAATATTCCTGAAATTAGTATATATTTACCCTATTTTTCACATGTTTACATCAAATTATAGTGGCTATTATGTTTATATACAGCATGAGTTTTTGTAAATAAATGATATATTCTTTGTTTCTTAAGAAAGTTCATGTTTTCATTTTAAAAGAAAAAACTTTTCATTTTCAAATGTGAATAAAAGGCACCTTCTGCACAATTCCACCTAATTAAATTCAAAGTAAAGATGGATTATTTACAAATGACAAACTGAAATAAGAAATATTCCTCTTAAGATTTATTTTATTTCCTATTTTATGATCTTGTGTGTGTCTCAGTATGTGTCTCTGCATATATTTGCCATATATATACATGTGTGTGTGTGTGTGTGTGTGTGTGTGTGTGTGTTTGTGCGTGTGTGCCCACAAAAGCCAGAAGATGGCAGGACAGCTGCTCCCCTGGAGTTGAATTATATATAGGTCGACATAAGCTGGGATGTCATGGGTGTTAAGCCTTAGTCTCAAGTTCTCTGGAAGAGAAACAAGTGTTCTTAGTCACTGAGCCATTTCTCTAGGCTCCATAGAAATTTATTCTTTACTATTTAACTTCAAGTTTTTTTTTTCTTCTCACTCTGACTCATCTTTTTTCTTCACTAGAATGTAATGATATTTTCTCATATGCTATGCAAACAATGTCTTATTCATCTTTTATGTCTTCTTTTGTATGAGTATATGTGAAAGGGGCATAAATATGTATTGTTGTTTGTTCTTTTGTTTGTACAAGTATGTGGAAGCCAAGGTTAAATTCTAGTGTCATCTTTAATTCCTCACTACCATACATATTGAGTTATGTTATCACATTTGAATCATGAACTCACAACTTGGCTAGTATAGTTAGACTGATTGCTTGTTCCCTTTCTCTTCTTCTTGAGGTGGAATTAGAGGTTGGTTGAATGTCTATCAAACATTTCATCGGGACCACCATATAAGTAGCATAATGTTAGAACAAATTTGCTTACTTCACTACATATTTTGGAGGGAGACTATGACACTTATATATTGAATGGCTAATTCGTAAGCAAGTCTTTGATGTTGGGGTGCTACGAGGTAATATTGAGATATTGGTGAACCCATTTTAAAATAGGTTATAGAAACTTCTGGATTCCTAAATGGGTAATCTGAGGTCAATATTACCCTTTGAGATTCTGATCAAATAAGGCTTTATTTTAGACTTTCTCTTCTTAAACACATTTTAAATGAAGATATCTCACATGATTTCAAAGTTTTATAACTTGGAGTCTTCAACAGGTGGCACTTTGCTCTCAGGAATGTTTCCTATTGCTCCAGAGAAAAGTACAATGATTCTCTTTAATCACCAATCTCATTCGTAATTGCTGTAGATTGTTGGTACCTCCCTAGTCAACAACACTCTTTTATTAAGAAAACTACGTATTATTTCATCTTTTTACTCAAGATTGAGGTTTTACAATCCCTAATTTCTACTATCTTTAATTTTTTTAACATGTGCTATGGATTTCTCATATTTCTACTCTTTTTGATCATTCTTCTCATTAAAAATTTGATTTATTTTTTAAATAAATGTATTTATTCATTAAAAATTACCACCTCCTCCCATCCTCCCATTTCCCTCCCCCTCCCCTCACT